>CM039508.1:24658159-24738700 GCA_022432975.1 Begonia masoniana | reverse complement strand
TAATGGATTTTTATCTTGATTCTCAGGAAAATTTTGAAACAACTAAACTTCGGTTTATAGCGAATATTGTTCCTTGGTTTATAGTATGACTAAAAAACGAATGTTGTTTTAACAATTGCATTTAGGGCAGATGTCAATACCCGGTTTATTATAGACAATTCTCATATCTCTGTAGCTAATGGGCATTTTATTATGGCAATATTAACTGTAGGGTTTGGGTGGATGAATAGACAAGGGCCATGAGTAATTGGAAATTTCAAAAAGTGGATAACGTATTAAGGAAAAGAGGTTTTGAGTTATTTCACGGTAGCCGCCACCCTTTCCCTCACTTTCCTTCTCGGTTTTTCAGCTCGAGCAGCAGGATTTCCAGGCGATTCCCCTGTTCGATTTCCTTCAACTAGGTGGAACTCTCCTCGTTTCTTGTGATTTAGTAGTAGATAGATGAGGGAATACAATGTATGAAGTTTCGAGGAAAACGCTCATGATTTAGTATGATTCGGGTTTCGTGGGAAGTGGGAATGCACGAGATCGAACTCCATAATTTATTTCCTTAACTCCTGGTTTTTAGAATGAAGTATAACTAACATACTGCTCCGATTTTAGGGTTGAGCTAAACCGAAGTAGCTAGCAACCAAGTAATTCCAGGGGCCAGGTAAGTAGAGTTGTATTGCCTTAGGGCCTACACACAAAAACTAGGATTTTCTTGTCGGCATTGAAGGTATGTTTCATTTCACTTTTTTTTTTTTTTTTTTTTTTTTTTTTTTTTTTTTTTTTTTTTTTTTTTTTTTTTTTCCTCCAGTTGAATCGACGACCTCGCTTCTCGCTGCTCGCCGACAGCAGATCGCTGCTCGCCAGAATCGGTGCGCTTTTGCTCGCCGAATCGCCGGATCTTCGCTTGCCCTCAATCGCCGACAGTTGATCGCTCTGTCGAAGCTCTCAACGTCGCTGAACAGAATCCCCCAAGGCTCTGCTTCAATCCCAGCTCTCCGAACAGAGCTCGCCCGAGTCCCCCAAAATCGCAGATTCTCAATCGCCAAGTTCCCCCCGAATCTGCTAGCTGCCTCGCTCTTTTAAAATCGAAGGATCGTCTCCTGCCAAAATCGCCCAACCGACTAATCTATTTCTTTCCAAAATTGCTCCAAAACCGGATCTGCTGCTTGCCAGAATCTGAGCGCTCCTCTCTGTTGCGTTCTCTAAGAAATCGCACTCTCCCCCCCGAATCTTTCTCTGTCTTTGGATTTTTATTTTCTTTCCCTTTCTTTGGTGTCGATCAGTGGCTTGGATTCTTTCCTTCCTCAAGTTGACGGTCAAAATTGAATTAATTGCTCTTGCCAAATCTGTTAATTTGATCAGCGATCGATCTCTGCATTTCCTAGAGATCGATCGCTGCCTCCTTCAAGTCACATAGCGATCAATCTCTTCATATGCATAGAGATCGATCGCTGCCGCTACTAGTTTAGTGTAATTGTTCTCCATTTCTCTAGTTCTCCATAATCTTTACTTCTTTTCCACCTTCTGTTCTAAATACAATCTCTGCACACTTACACACAATTTGTCAAATTTCTTCAACCACTCGAGGAAAAACTTATCAGAACAAGTATACAAAAGTATAAATAAGTGTGTAAAATACACACTTATCAAAACCCAATAAGTAGAAAACGTTAAGACACTTAGCCGAAGAGAATAGGAAACTCAAGGACATCTACTGATCACAAAACGACAAGGCATGGTGCACGCTCCTATCGATTGACACATGCATCCCACGTATTCCATTAAACTTGATTCCGATCATAAGACGACAAGACTTAATACATACTCCTACTAGTAATAGAAAAACCTACATCTACCGATTGACACATGCTCATCATGTGACTCATTAAACTTCATCCGATCACAAAACGACAAGACTTATATCAACTTCTACCGATTGACACATGCACAGCACGTGACTCATTAAACTTCATCCGATCACACAACGACAAGACTTATATCGACTTCTACCAATTGACACATGCACAGCACGTGACTCATTAAACTTCATCCGATCACAAAACGACAAGACTTATATTGACTTCTACCGATTGACACATGCACAGCACGTGACTCATTAAACTTCATTCTGTTAGAAGACATCATCCGATGGAAGACTTCATCCGATGGAGACTTCATATGATAGAAGGCTTCATCCGATGGAAGACTTCATCCGATGGAAGACACAATCCAATGGAAGACTTCATCCGATAGATAGGAAACTTTCAGACTTTCATAAACTTTAACATGACTGAATAAACTAACACACAGTTGGACCATAATCTCATTTAGAATACGTGTAGCGAGAGACTCTAACAAAACAGATCATTCTATCATTTCACGATCATTCTCAAACTCAGAAGTTAGTCAGTCAGGTTCCAGTATCCATTGTTTTAAGAAAACATCCTACATAGACCTCAGTATTCATAACCTCACTAACATGATAAAAGTAGTAACCAGGAGTTGAAATCGCCTTCCTAGCCACCAATCTGTCACCCTGAGCACCTTTCAGCAACCAGCCTTAATCATCCTCATTAGACTTGAAATTCTCACCTGGTAGTTCTTCACCTACATCATAAGGTTTAGACTATAAGCCTAATGCTTAGTAAGGAATGCAATGCTAACATGTATGCATGAATGCATAAGTTAAAGAAACACATGTTCATGATCTTTTCGTGTTCTTGTTCTTGTTCATGTTCATCGTTTTCATCATATGGATTAAGGGAGGATTTGTGCCGAAAATGGGGTTGACAGTGAGAGTGTACATAGTCCCTTGCGGGTCGTATTCATGGTCCTCCTTTTGAACAGTGACATACGCCAAACCGCCCCCAACCCTCTTTTAATCTTTGTTGCATAAGTTTCATATTCATATCTTGTTCATGGGAGAAATCATGCACTTAAAACATTTTCATATACTTGGGAAAACATTCATGATGCATGAGTAATCTTAGTTCATCAGACTACTGAACAAGCCATTCATTCATCAAAGGATCATAACATCAACTCGAGCACCATAACTAAACAGACAATAGCACAGAAAATCTTTAAACCTCATAGACAACTTCTACCTAGTACCCTTGTGATGCAGGGCCTTAATGGCCGGAAATCTTATTCACTCACTTACCTGGTTTCCCTAGCAACTTGAGCACTTCTCTTCAAACTTTTTCACCTAGAAACATTTCACGTTACAGTGTTAAATCAAAACCTAATTAAAAGTCATCCTAGTATCTAACATAAATATTTCTAATCTTCCTAGTCAAGCTCCTAGTGTGTACAGATTAAACTTCTAGAACCTAATAACCTGATTAAGTATAACAACTAAACATGGTCTGTTATCTAAATGTCCATAATTGAATCGGAAATGCTATTACTAAACACAGATCATGATTGTCACTACCATTACTCTGTTAGTGAAGAATCCGAAACCTCAAGTTCTAGCTGAAGACAGAGCTCTAAGTAACTACCCTGTAACTACATTGTCTAAATCTTACCTAGAGCGTGGATTGTCGAAGTGGAGGCTGAAGAACTGGTAGTTTCACTCAACTTGTAATAAATAAGTCTTGGCATTAAATTTAAAATCATAAAAGTCAATAAAAAGTGTGACAATTAAAATGGTTAAGAAAATCACCTGGCCGAAATTGTCGGGTGTTACAGTGAGAGACGCACGAGGCACGCCGGCGCGGGCAGTTGTTGGGGCACCTCGACTAGGGTCCTCGGGGAAGTGTGTGGTTCGGTATTTTAGGATTGTGTATAGTTTTCTAACTATTCTGCATGTTTGAAGTATTTGATTATTTTGTTGGTTTGATTTTGTAAATGTGGTTTGAGAATTGTTTTGGAGTCTCTTTGAACGTGTTTTATGAATTTTAGGTTTGGTTTTAGAAAATTATAGTCGTTATGCCGCTCGTTTTTTTGTATAGTAAACAACGTCAGTTTTCAATTGTTTGTACATTTTTGCTGACGTTTCGGAGTCGATTGTTTTGAGATTTTTACGTGTCACGGAGTCGGGGATGTCGGGAATGGTAGGGGAAAATTTTGGGTGTGAGTGGTTTGGAGAAAAATGAAAAAAAAAAGTGAAGGTGGTGCGCTGGTGGCCGAGGGTGGCGCGCCAGACGCAGGGCGTGGCCGAGCGTGGCACGTGCATGGCGCGGGTGTGGCACGCAGGAGGTGCCACGCGTGGCGCACAGGAGTTGCCATGGCTGATCGATCGCAGCGCCATGGCCGATCGATCGCAGCGCCATGGCCGATTGATCGGGAAAAATAGAGAGCTCCCTGATCGATCGACTCTGTGCGCCGATCGATCGCAGGCAGCGCTTTGCTACGCGCGCGATGCACGCAGCGACAGCGAGCGATGCGCGTGCGCTGCCTGGGTGACGTGCGCCCAAGAGTGGGCCATTCTGATTTTTTTTCAAAATTTTTATTTTTCAAATATATTTTAACCCGATCTTTTCCGACACGTTTTGCGCGTATTTCACGCACATTTTCCAACCGTTTTCGAAGGTTCGAAAAACCCAAAAATCGAGTCGAAATTTTATCAAAAATTATTTTAAATTTTGTTTTAAACGTGGGGAGTGTGAGTCAAGTAGCGCACCGAGCTGGAGCGGGTTCGGGGGCGTTAAAAGTTGGTATCAGAGCAAAAGTGGTCGAGTCGTTCAAAGAATTACCTGATAATGCCGGCCGCCATGCAACGTGCTTCACCGACTATAATTATTTCTTACCTTTAGTTAGTTATATATATCTAAGATTAGATTGTTTTCACTCTGTACAGGATTAGATCCAAAATGTCGGGGAACCCAAGACGACCTGAACGACCTAGAAACGAACCAGAACCACCTAGAAACCCACTGGAGGAGTAAGTCAAGCATCTTGCAAATTTGGTTACAAGGCAAGCTGAGTTGTTTGGATCATTGATTGGTCAGGGAGGGCTAGGAAATGTCGGATCTAACTCAAGTGGAGACAAGTTTAGGAGATTGAAACCTCCGATGTTTGAGGGTCGGCCGAAAGATCCAACAGCTGCTGAAAGGTGGATCTACACAATCGAAAACATGTTTAAGTATGCTGACGTGGAGGAGGAAAATAAAGTGAAGTGTGCTACTTTTCACTTGGTTAACGATGCACAAAGTTGGTGGGAGACGGTGGAGGCTACCACCGGTCCTCAGGGCTTAACCTGGAAGGAGTTTAAAGATTTATTTTTTGACAAATACTACAACCGGACGGTTCAAGCTACAAAAAGGCTGGAGTTCCTACAGTTAAAGCAGACCGGGTCAGTTGGAGAGTACATCAGACAGTTCGAGTCTCTCTCGCGGTTTGCCAGCCATATGATGAGCAGAGAAGAAGATAAGGTGCTGCAGTTTGTGCAAGGCTTAAAATCAGAGATTTACAAGCTCGTTAAAACTTTTAGAATTGATGGAGTATCGTTTACCAGAGTTGTTGCTAAGGCTCTAGAGGTAGAAGAGGCCGACAACAAGTGTGCCAAACCAGCTGAGGCCCCGAAAAGAATGTTCAGAGAGATTACAACCTAGATTAGCCGAGGCGGATCGTCTTCTCAGTCTCAGGGAACCAAGCGGTCGGGAGGTAATGTGAATGATCAGAGAGGAGGGAAGAAACCACAACAACAACAAAAAGGAAAATTTCCGTAGTGTCCAAAGTGCTTAAAGTCCCATCCCAGAGAGTGTGGGCAATATGCAGTGTAATGTCCTTAAACCTATCCCTTAATTTCTCGTATAATTTTTTTTTTCTTTTCTAAACCTTAAGTAAACTTTGACTTTACTCTAAATTGAAGTCTCAGATTATTGGAATTGTTTAGATGAAATCTGTGATGACTCGACTTGACACGTATGTGGTGGAACCACCCATGCTCCGCGGACCCTCAGAGGACGTATGTGCCCGGTTGGGGCCGGAGTATGGGTAAAAACTCCGCGGATCCCAGAGGGTTGGCCCGGAGGGTTCAACGAAAACTTCGCGGATCCCAGAGGGTTGGGCCGAAGGATTCGGTCGTTGAAAGTGGGGTCGTCACAATACCACATCGCTTGGGGAAGTACATGGAAATGAAACATATGTAAGAGATCCCTCCCAAGATAGCAAGACGCGTTTTGGAGCACGATTGGCGACGGATCCCATAAGAACTCCGAAGTTAAAAGTGCTTCGGCGAGAGCAATTCCAGGTTGGGTGACCTTCCGGGAAGTTCTCGCCAAACAAAGCCGTGAGGGGAGGATATTGGGCTGCGGTCCAATCCCCAGAGCGGACAATATCTTGCTGGGAACATGGTCGTTACAAAATCATTTGAGTAAAACAATGTATTAAAACAGAGGAGAAATGTGTTTCAAAATGTCGAGGGCAAACGTGTCCAAAACAAGAAAACGAAGGGGCAATCGATCGGCCATGTGACAGCCGATCGATCGGCTCAAGAAAAACAAAGGGACGATCGATCGGCCACTTGACAACCGATCGATCGGCCCATAGACAGCCGATCGATCGCCCCTCTTTGGCGATCGATCGGCTACCGTTCTGGTATTGCTCCAAAACGTAGCGTTCAAGAGCCGATCGTTCGCCCCTTTGCTGGCGAACGATCGGGGAACTCTCTGGTTTTCCAGAGAATTCTACGTTCAAACACCCCTTTTTTGGCGTTCGATCGGCTACCACATTTTCCTTCCCCATTTCTTTCCTTCAACACTCTCACAACTTGCACACACAGACACTTCACCATTTCACTCCCAACCTTCATCACTTCATCAATTTACTTCTAAATACAACTCATAACATACACTTCAACACAAAATCATTCATAACCTCATTCATTCCTTCAATCCACCGATCACTATGAACACGACTCAAAATGTTTAAAACGAAGTAAACTTTCCTGAAAACGAACTGCGTGGATCCGTTTGAAAACTAACAAATCCCTATGAATGTTTGAAAATCACCAAACAGTTCCAGTAAATTCCAAATTCCGAAATCATCAAAACATTTCCATTAACAACATCAAATTCCAACTAATCCCCACAACAATGTAAATATACTATTTACACATTTTCTACCCAATGTAACTCAAAATACTTACATACGTCCCCACGGGTCGACTGCCCAGCGCACTTCCATGGGCCATTCTCCATCAACTTGCTCATGCGTCGGATGGAGGAATGTCATCCTCACCTATATCGAATTCTCCTACACCGTAGGAATAAACTATGAGCTAAAAGCTCAGTAAATCTACATAAATGCGAATGCATGTTGTGCATATGTCGTTCATAAAACCATGCAATCATCGGGATCATTTAGTTACATAACGGGATGTCACCGAGGTCTACTCTCACCAGATGGAGAGGGCACGTCTGGCGGTTAGACAGCTCTTTCCATCTACCAAGGGAAAAATATGCTTCACCAACTAGACAATCATGTCTGAACCCCACCCCGTCGTGACCGGGATTACGTGCATTCGTTTCTTTTCATTAATTTTGTGCTTTTCATAAAACTGTGTAGAAACTCTTTTTCATGCTATTTTGAAAAAGTGTGATGCATGTACAGTTCATATTGCATAATCTATAAATAACATAGAAAACAAACAATAATTCCTAGAAAACACACTACGACATATACAACTTAACTACCCAATCACCTATTCTAAAACTACTGAATTCACCAATATCCTCGGTAACTTCACAACTCTTGGTGTAGGCCAAATCGGCCAAACAAAGCACGAAGACTTACCTCGCGTCCGTAGCACACTAAGTTCCATCCACGAGCGTTGTTCACCTAAAGCAATTCATAGCAATCGTCATTAAAATTGAGCCTAAACAGTTGAGTTTCAAAAACTAACGAAACTCCTAGCTAAAAGAAATTTCCTAAAACTCTATTTTAACTCATTGAGGTATTTCGTCGAGCAATTCACGCTCGACACTTCTAAACCTCCATTAATGGGGTTTTTGAAACCACCAACCACCCAAAATTTGCATTAATAACCATTAACTCGCCCAACTACTTCTAGTGCTCACTAATACGTCCACCAAAGTCATAAATAGGGCAACCCTAGCCGTTTCTAACATAACCTGGCCAATACGACGAAAACTTGACGAAATCCTAACTGTTTTAAACCCTAGAAATCGAAATCTAACGCACTAAAACTATAGATTCTTACTTAGGGAGTATTTTTGGAGAAGAATTTTGAAAGATCGATCGCCGGAAGGGGAAGCTTCGTTGCCGGAAGAAGAATCGCGTGAGAGGGGAGGAGAAATCGCTGTGGAGGTGAGGAGAGGAAGAAATGGCAGAATGAAAAATCGTGGGAGGGGAAGGGAGTTATGAAATTTTTATAAATTTTGGCTTATCAAATTACCATATTGCCCCTCCATTTGATTTCTTATTTGTTTCGTTACTTATTCCGTTATTTAATCATCAATTTGTTTTCTCCAAATTTCCTTATTTCACCAGAAATTCCAATTTATTGTTAGGGCTCCATTAAAACTTTCTGTTCATAAAACAGACTTCATTTGACATATTTACAAAAATACCATTTTATATTGGAATAAATAAAATCCCGTAAAATCAGGTGTTACATGCAGGCAAGTGTTACAACTGTTTTGAAGTTGGTCATCTTTCCCGCAATTGTCCAAAGCCGAGAGTTATTCGGTGTTTCAAATGCAATCAACCTGGTCATGTAGCTACAGATTTCCCCACAGCAAGGAAAGGTCCAGTTACAGCTACACCCCAGGATCTTCGCTATGATCGAGCCTGAGGGAGAGGATCGTTCCGCTATGATTTTAGGTACTGTGTTTGTTAATTCAGTGCATTCCTTTACGTTGATAGATTCGGGTGCATCCCATTCGTTTGTAGCAACAACTTTTGTGGTAAAATTGAAACTTGAAGTAAAGCCTGCAGGGTGCATGTTTGATGTGAAACTACCGTTAGGCGAGTGTCTACATTCAGACCAGGTGGTGCAGGATGGTCTGATATCCGTTGGAAGGAAGCAACTGCCAGGTACGTTGATAGTTATGGGGATAACCGGGTATGATGTGATACTCGGTATGGATTGGTTGTTCAGACATCATGCGACGATTGACTGCAGAGCAGGGATTGTCAATTTCTATCCTCTGAACGATGAGAAGCTTTCATTGCAGTCTCTGAGGTGTGTAAAGAAGCTTTCCGTTATGGCGCCGATGGATGCTCGGGGATCTATTATGGGTGAGTTTGTTTGCTTTCTTGTAACCATTGTAGATTCCCATTCTTTGGTATCGGTTGTTCGTGATTTTCCCGAGGTGTTCTTGGATGATTTGCCTGGTCTACCTCCGGACCGAGAAATCGAGTTTGTGATTGATATTTACCATGGAGCAAAGCATGTGTCGAAGAATCCTTACAGGTTGGCTCCGCCAGAATTGAAGGAACTAAAGAAGCAACTGGAAGAATTAGTTGATAAGGGATTTATACGCCCTAGTTTCTCGCTTTGGGGAGCGCCAGTTTTATTTGTGAAGAAGAAGGACGGGTCGTTCCGGATGTGTATTGACTACCGTGAGTTGAACAAGCTGACTGTTAAGGACAAATATCTGTTGCCGATGATTGATGATCTGTTCGATCAACTCCAGGGAGCCAGGATTTTCTCTAAGATAGATTTGAGATCGAGATTTTACCCATTGAAGGTCAGATCGCAAGATATCCCGAAGACGGCTTTCCAGACACGGTATGGACATTATGAGTTTTTGGTTATGTCGTTCGGATAGACGAATTCTCCAGCTGCGTTCATGGATCTGATGAATCGGGTATTTTGAGAGTATCTCGATAAATTTGTAATTGTATTTATCGACGATATTCTGGTTTATTCCCGGGATGAAGAGGAGCATAAGGAGCATCTGAAGATTGTTCTGGAGACTTTGAAGCGGCATCAACTGTAGCAAAGTTCTCGAAGTGTTAGTTTTGGCTAAATAAAGTGCATTTCCTCGGTCATGTTATATCCAGTGGAGGAATATCAGTGGATCCAGCCAAGATTCAGTCAATTAATGAATGGCCTCAGCCGAAGAATGTCAGTGAGATTCGAAGTTTTCTGGGGTTGACTTGCTATTACAGAAAGTTTATTAAGGGCTTTTCGAGGATAGCAGCACCCCTTACTCGGATGACCAGAAAAGATGTGAAGTATGATTGGTCTGAAGACTGTGAGCTTAGTTTCCGGATGTTGAAACATAAATTGACGACATCTCTGGTGTTGACAGTACCAGTGGCCAAGGAGAAGTTCAGTATTTATTGTGATGCCTCTCGGATTGGTTTGGGTTGTGTGCTGATGCAAAATGATAAAGTGATAGCTTATGCTTCTAGGCAGCTGAAGCCTTATGAGATGAATTATCCAACCCATGACCTGGAGTTAGCAGCAATGATCTTTGCTTTGAAAATCTGGAGGCATTACTTGTATAGTTAGCAGTGCGAGGTATATTCAGATCACAAAAGTCTGAAGTATATCTTCACTCAGAAGGAGTTAAATATGAGGCAGCAACGGTGGTTAGAATTCGTAAAGGACTATGATTTGGAGATCAAGTACCACCCCGAAAAGGCCAATGTGGTGGCGGATGCACTAAGTCGAGTGTCAACTTTAGTTTCTGCAATGAAGGTTGAGATGTCCAGAGAGTTAAGTATGGAATTTCAGAGATTTGGTGTCCGATGTAACTGCAGAATTGTCAGCATTATCTCTGAAGCCTACGATTCTGGAGAAAATTAGAGAAGCTCAGCAGGATGATTCAGAGTGTAATAAGTTCGAGCTGAGTATGGTATCAGGCGATAGGACGGAGTTCAGCTATTTAGAGAATGGTATTCTGAAGTTTCGCAATCGGTGGTATGTTCCGAGCAATTATCAACTTCAGAAGGAGATTTTAGCTGAAGCTCATTCTTCAAGGTTTTCTGTTCACCCTGGCAGTACGAAGATGTACAGAGACCTCAAGCAATATTATTGGTGGCCTAGCATGAAGAAATCTGTAGTGGAGTATGTAGAAACATGCTTGGTCTGTCAGCAGGTGAAGGCAGAATATCAGAGACCTGCTAGAAAGTTGTAGCCATTGCCCGTTCCAGAGTTGAAGTGGGACCAAATTTATATGGACTTTGTGGTCGGATTGCCTAGAATGACGAAGGGATTTGATGGCATATGGGTGATTGTGGATCATTTAACTAAATCAGCCCATTTTCTGCCGATGAAGATGACGTATAACATGGATTAGTTCCCTGAACTCTACATTCAGGAAATTTTGAGGCTGCATGGTGTACCGACTTCCAATGTATCGTATAGGGACCCAAGGTTCACATCGAAGTTTTGGAAGAGTCTGCATAAGGCGATGGGTACTCGGGTGAACTTCAGTGCAGCATTTCATCCTCAGACGGACGGACAATCGGAGCGAACTATTCAGATTCTTGAGGATATGCTTCATGCTTGTGTGCTGGAGTTTCAGGGGTCTTAGAGCAAGTATTTACCTTTGGTGGAGTTCTCGTATAATAACAGCTATTAGGATACGATTGGTATGGCTCCATACGAGGCTCTATACGGTAGGAAATGCAGATCACCACTTTATTGGGACGAAGTCAGAGAAGTTAGCTTGATTGGATCCGAGATCGTACAGCAGACAACAGATAAGATTAAATTTATTCGGTAGCATATTCTGACAGCTCAGAGTCGACAGAAGAGCTATGCCGATGGAATTAGGCAAGAGTTGGAATTTGAGGTAGGAGACGAGGTTTTCTTGAAGATTTCACCATTTAAGGGGGTGATGAGATTCAGAAAGCGGGGTAAGCTGAATCCGAGATATGTTGGACCGTTCCCGATTGTGAAGAGAGTTGAGAAGACAGCATATCAGTTAGAGCTGCTAGCTTTGATGGAGGGAGTGCATAATGTGTTTCACGTCTCGATGCTGAGAAAGTGCCTGAGGGATCCATCGCACATCGTGGTGGAGCAAGATATTGAGGTGCAGCCTACGTTATCTTATGAGGAGAAACCGGTAGAGATTTTAGATTATGCAGTGAAGAAGTTGCGCAATAAAGACATTCCATTGGTGAAGGTGTTGTGGCGTAACCATAATGTTGAGGAGGCGACGTGAGAACGACAGCATGATATGATAGAGCGCTATCCTGAGCTCTTCAGGTACGTAAATTTTGAGGATAAAATTTTTGTAAGGAGGGTGGATTGTAACACTCAAAATTTTCCTAAAACGTATGTAGCCCTAGTTAGGGTATGTTATGTGAGTTTAACAATTATTCTAATGTTCTCCTAGGGTATTGAAGGAAAGTGTTATTGAAGAGGATTTTTGAAGAGAAAATATTAGGAGTTGAGTGTTAAGAATTTTAGTGAGTAAAATTTCATTTAAAAAGGAAAGTTAAGTCAATTAAAGTGGAAGATGAGGGTTTAAAGGTGGAAGCCAGGTGGAAGCCACGTTGAAGTGAAGCAAAAGTGAAAGGAGGGGTGTTTTATAAATTATGAAATTTTGGTGGAAAAATTCAAAAGAGAAAAATGTGTTAGGTTAAATTAAAAAGTCTTCTTCTTTTTCCTCATTAGCTCCACGAAAATTCCAGCCATTGCTAGGGTTCTCCACCTTCTCTTCCATCAATTTTGGCAAGGACTTAAGGTAAGTTTAAGTGGGTTTTATGTGGTGTGCACCTAGATGATGAATTTTGGTGTTTTTGTAATGTTTTGTGTAAGTTTGGATGGGGTTTGAAAACCCTAATTGGAGAATTCCGAAAATTGTGTTTCCTTGCTAGTTCTCTTCCCAAATTTAGTGGTTTAACTCTTAGATATGTTAGTTTAGATCGTTTTTAGAGTTAGATTAAAGTTTTGGTGGAAGTTGTGCAAAAACCGATTTTTAAAACAATGAGGCCGATTCTGTTTTTGATGATTTTCGATTGGCTAATTGGTATGGTTGCTAAGTTTGATTATTTCAAGGGATAGTAGACGTGTAGAGGTTTACGGAATGGAGTGGCATGTCAAAATCCGTTGAAAAACGAAAAAGTTATAGTCGTTTGAAGTTAGACATAAAAATTTGTGGAAAATTTGGGTTTTAGGGTTTAGATTTTTGAAAGGTTTAAATTGTGGTTAGTTTTGGGTTTAAGTATTCCTGTAAGTATTTCTTAGAATTTCCTAGATTGATGCTAAGCAATTTTCCCTAATTGTTAGGTTGTCGAGCGAGTATTTGGCCTGAACGAAGTGAACTAAAACGTGCAGCGCAATCAGGTAAGTAGAGGATCGTTTTTGTTGCCTTCGGGCCTACACCATGGAATGGTAGGGTTGTTGTTTGGTGTTGTATTGTGTTGCACATTTTTGAAACATGCATCATGGTTTTAAATTTCGCTGGATACGAGCTTTTGCATTGTTTTGATTGTGAGCGTGAAACGTAATTAGATAAAAGAATAGCAAATCTTAAGGCATCGGGAGTATGAATTCCTAGACAGTTATAGGATTCTACGATTGATGCGAGAGAGTAAAATCGATGGCCTTCCTAGACTGTCATGGGAAGCGTGCCATCTGGTTTTGCTTGATTGGATTAATGTATGGCCATCCTAGACGGTTATGGGATGTGTACATACTTGATCCACATGGCTTGTGAACCGATTAATGCAATGAAAAGGAAATGAGCACAACTGAGAGTTAGAAACTGCATGTAATAGGATTGAGTTGCATTGTGTGTTAATTGCATTTATTATTTATTACTTGCTAAGCATTAGACTTACTTTTTGTGTTCTGTAGTGTAGGTGACAATATCTTTACAGGTGAGGTTGATGAGGGAGATCAAGCTTATGAGCAATTGGAGACGCACGAGGCATGCCGGTGCAGGCAGTTGTCTGGAGGCCTCAACCAGGGTCCTCAAGGAAGTGTGTGGTTCGGTATTTTGGGATTGTGTATAGTTTTCTAACTATTCTGGATATTTGAAGTATTTGATTATTTTGTTGGTTTGATTTTGTAAATGTGGTTTGGGAATTTTTTTGGAATCTCTTTGAACGTATTTTATGAAATTTTGATTTTCTTGTTTGGTTTTAGAAAATTATAGTCGTTATGCCGCTCGTTTTTTTTTTGTATAGTAAACAACGTCAGTTTTCAACTGTTTCGACATTTTTGTTGGCGTTTCAGAGTCGATTTTATGAGATTTTTACGTGTCACGGAGTCGGGGATGTCGGGAATGGTTGGGGAAAATTTTGGGTGATTTGGGTGTGAGTGGTTTGGAGAAAAAAAAAAAAAAAGTGAAAGTGGTGCGCTGGTGGCCGAGGGTGACGCGCCAGACGCATAGCGTGGCCGAGCGTGGAGCGCGCATGGCACGGGCGTGGCGTGCAGGAGGTGCCATGGCCGATCAATCATAGCGCCATGGTCGATCGATCGGGAAAAATAGAGCGCTCCCCGATCGATCGGCTCTGTGCGCCGATCGATCCCAGACAGCGTGCGATGCGCTCGCGTTGCCTGGGCGACGCGCTCACCTAGCACGCGCGCACCCATGAGTGGGCCATTCCGATTTTTTTTCAAAATTTTTATTTTTCAAATATATTTTAACCCGACCTTTTTCGACACGTTTTGCACGTATATTACGCACGTTTCCAACTATTATTGAGGGTTCAAAAAACACAAAAATCTAGTCGAAATTTTTTCGAAAATTATTTTAAATTTGGTTTTAAACGTGGGGAGTGTGAGTCAAGTAGTGCACCGAGTCAAGGTGGGTTCAGGGGAGTTACAAGAGGAGATCTGGAGATAGGAGGGGGACACGCTAAACGAGACAAGAAGACAATTTGAGAGAGAGGAGGAGATTGAGTCTGCGGCAGAGGCATCACTACAATTCTTCTTTTCTCTTCTACTTTTTTATCTGTTTATTTTATGAATATTACTTAATTAGATTTTATTGTTATGATTTTAGGCTAAACTTTTATCTTGGTTAGGCAAGAGAGTACTCTTTACATGTTTTATTCTGATATATGAATGCTACGTATTTTTCATTGCACGATTTCTCATGATTTTGATTGCATAATTCAAATTGTGTCGAAAGACAATTTTGATTTAACATATTCTTATTGTGTAACACCCGACAATTTCAGCTAGGTGATTTTCTTAACCATTTTAATTGTCACCCTTTTATTGACCTTTATGATTCTAAATTTAATGCCAAGACTTATTTATTACAAGTTGAGTGAAACTAGGTTAGGTGGTAAGTTTGTAATTAAGGTGGATTTTAATTGGTATAAATAGGTTATGCGAATTCTTAAACCTCGTTAAAACCTCATCGTAGCCGACATTTCCTCTCTCGGTGATTCCCTTCCTTCCAGAGCTCCCTCTCTGCCAGCTATTCCTTCGCCGGTGACAAGTTCTTCAGCCTCCAATCCGACAATCCACGCTCTAGGTAAGACTTAGATAATGTAGTTACTGGGTAGTTACTTAGAGCTCTGTCTTCAGCTAGAACTTGAGGTTTCGGATTCTTCACTAGTAGAGTAATGGTAGTGACAATCATGATCTGTGTTAGTAATGATATTTCCGATTCAATTCTGGACACTAAGATAATAGACCGTGTTTAGTTGTTGGACTTAATCCGGTTATTTAGGTTCTGGAAGTTTAATCTGTACACATTAGGCGCTCGACTAGGGAGATTTAGAAATATTTATGTTAGATACTAGGATGACTTTAGTTAGGATTTTGATTTAACACTGTAATGTGAAACGTTTCTAGGTGAAGAAGTTTGAAGAGAAGTGCTCAAATTGCTAAGGAAACCAGGTAAGTGAGTGAGTAAGATTTCCGGCCATTAAGGCCCTACATCGCAAGGGTATTAGGTAGAACTTGTCTATGACGTTTAAAGGTTATCTGTGCTATGTTTTCCATCGGATGAAGTCTTCTATCGGATGATGTTTTCCATCGGATGAAGTCTTCTATCGGATGATGTTTTCCATCGGATGAAGTCTTCTATCGGAATGAAGTTTAATGAGTCACGTGATATGCATGTGTCAATCGGCATCGGATGATGTTTTCCATCGGATGAAGTCTTCTATCGGATGATGTCTTCTATCGGATGATGTCTTCTATCGGATGATGTCTTCTATCGGATGATGTCTTCTATCGGATGATGTCTTCTATCGGATGATGTCTTCTATCGGATGATGTTTTCCATCGGATGAAGTCTTCTATCGGATGATGTTTTCCATCGGATGAAGTCTTCTATCGGAATGAAGTTTAATGAGTCACGTGATATGCATGTGTCAATCGGCATCGGATGATGTTTTCCATCGGATGAAGTCTTCTATCGGAATGAAGTTTAATGAGTCACGTGATATGCATGTGTCAATCGGCATCGGATGATGTCTTCTATCGGAATGAAGTTTAAACCTTATGATGTAGGTGAAGGACTACCAGGTGGGATTTCAAGTCTAATGAGGATGTTTAAGGTTGGTTGCTGGAAGGTGCTCAGTGTGACAGATTGGTGGCTGGAAAGGCAATTTCAACTTCTGGTTACTACTTTTATCATGTTAGTAAGGTTATGAATACTGAGGCCTATGTAGGATGTTTTCTAAAAACCATGAATACTGGAACCTGACTGATTAACTTCTGAGTTTGAGAATGATTGTGAAATGATAGAATGATCTGTTTTGTTAGAGTTTCCTCGCTACAACGTATTCTAGATGATGATTAGGGTCCAACTGTGTGTTAGTTTATTCAGTCATGCTGAGGTTTGTGGAAAGTCTGCAAGTTTCCTGTCTGAGTTTTCCATCGGATGAAGTCTTCTATCGGATGATGTCTTCTATCGGATGATGTTTTCCATCGGATGAAGTCTTCTATCGGATGATGTCTTCTATCGGATGATGTCTTCTATCGGAATGAAGTTTAATGAGTCACGTGATATGCATGTGTCAATCGGCATCGGATGATGTCTTCCATCGGATGATGTTTTCCATCGGATGAAGTCTTCTATCGGATGATGTCTTCTATCGGATGATGTTTTCCATCGGATGATGTTTTCCATCGGATGAAGTCTTCTATCGGATGATGTTTTCCATCGGATGAAGTCTTCTATCGGATGATGTCTTCTATCGGATGATGTCTTCTATCGGAATGAAGTTTAATGAGTCACGTGATATGCATGTGTCAATCGGCATCGGATGATGTTTTCCATCGGATGAAGTCTTCTATCGGATGATGTTTTCCATCGGATGAAGTCTTCTATCGGATGATGTCTTCTATCGGATGATGTCTTCTATCGGAGAGTGTTATCAGATGTGTTTGGAATGAGTTAACTGAGTCACGTGATGCATGTGTCAATCGGTATCGGATGATGTCTTTCAATCGGATGATGTCTTCTATCGGGATGATGTCTTCTATCGGAATTGAATTAATGAGTCACGTGAATATGCATGTGTCAATCGGCATCGGATGATGTCTTCCATCGGCTAGATGTTTCTTCCATCGGATGAGTCTTCTATCGATGATGTCTTCTATCGGAAGGTAAGTTTAATGAATCCGTGGGATGCAAGTGGTCCATCAGTAGAAGCGATAATAAGTAATTGGTCGTCTTGTGATCGGTTGAAGTATTAATGAGTCACGTGGTGTGCATGTATCAATCGGTAGGAGCGTGCTCCATGCCTTGTCGTTTTGCAATCGGTAGATGTCCGTGAGTTTCCAATTCCCTTCGGCCAATTGTCTTAACGTTTTGTCAAATTATGAAAGTTATCTACTTATTGAGTTTTTCCGCTGTAAAGTCGAGGATTAAAGATAAGAATTATCATCACTGTGAGGAAATTTAAAATTTTCTGAAATATCTCTTAGTTCAGTTCAATGTCTTGAGTAGCAAACCGAGTCTGAAAGACTCGGGACGTTACAATTATGGTATCAAAGCTAAACCAGGTTCTAAAATCAATTCTGTAGACTGCCTTCCAGAACTTACTGCTACTTGAGTACACTCCAGCAACTGTAAGTGTTTACGATTCTAGTAATGTTATTAAGATAAGATGTGTTTATGATTATTTGTTCAGGAGTCTCAAAATGGTAAGAGGTCAACAAAGAGAGAGCAATGAGGATAGTAACACCATCGCTCAGTTAACCGAGTTGGTTATTCACCAATCCCGCCAAATTGAGTAGTGGGTGACTGCTAGGGATGAGCATGGGAATTCTAGCTCAAATACGAATCACGACAATGGGAGCGAGCGTTTTCACCGCCTTCGACCTCCAGTATTCAATGGTCAAGTTTCGGATCTATTTATGCTGAGGAGTAGATTCGGACAATTGAGGACATGTTTAATTATGCCAAGGTTGATGAGGGGGACAAGGTCACTTGTGTTATTTTTCATCTTGCATTGGGTGCAAGGCATTGGTGGGACTCAATTCAGAGCACTACGAGTGCAGAGACTATGACTTGGACGTGGTTCAAGACGGCCTTTTATGACAAGTATTTTAGCCGAGCTGTTCGGGCCAGCAAAAAGATGGAGTTCATGCAGCTGCGCCAAACCGGTTCTGTGGCCGACTACATCTGTAAGTTTGAGGCCTTGTCCAGGTTTGCACCCCGTCTGGTGGATGATGAGGAAGACAAGATTCACCAGTTTGTCCATAGACTGAAGCCGAGCCTCTTCTAGGGAGTAAAGACTGCAGGGATCCATAACATACCTTATTCCGAAGTGGCTGCTAAGGCTTTGGAATTGGAGGAAGTCGAGTTAACAGTACAAGAACAATGTGAACCACCAAGGAAGTTCATCAAAGATACTAAGCCACCACCGCGCCAGGGATGAGGTTGGCAACCACAACCGAATAGAGGACCGCAGCAACAGCAGAAAGGTGTGAAGAGACCCTTTAATCCAAATGATGATCAAGGAAAAAGAAAGTGACCTCTAGCTCCCCTATGTTCCACCTGCCAGAAGAATCACCATGGCAAATGTAAACTTTATTCTGGCCGCTGCTATAGATGTGACAAGGTCGGACACATAGTCAGAGATTGCCCCATGCCGCCAGACCCGAACAGAGCAAGAGTAGCACCTAGGGTCTATGCTTTGATGGAGGATGAGGATGCAGTGTAGCATACAGTCATAACAGGTACAATCATGATCTGTAGTATTTCTGCTTATACACTTATAGATACGGGAACCACTCACTTTTTTGTATCAACCCTGTTTGTATATAAGCATTAACTAGAACTCTTGCCAGCTGAGAGGTCATTTAGTGTCATGTTACCATCGGGGAAGTCTTTACATTCCAAACGGATAATAAAAGGTGATGTTGTGTCATTAGGAAATAAGAAGTTATACATAGAACTGATCGTAATTGACATGAAGGGATATGAAGTTATACTAGGCCTGGATTGGTTATTCAGACATTATGCCATGATAAGTTGTAGGTCTGGATTGGTTGAGTTTCGACCCCCAAACGGAGATCGGTATTCCTTTCAAGCTATTCCAAAAATAAGTAAAATACCGGTTATATCCTCACTAGAGACTCAACGGTTACTGAAAGGTGGTTGTGAGAGTTACCTAGCTAGTATAATTGATGTTCGAGTAAAGAGTACGGTAGAACTTCAGGACATTCCCATAGTCCGAGAGTTCCCAGATGCATTTTTGGATGACTTGCCTGGGCTACCACCTGATAGGGAAATTGAGTTTGTAATCGATACATATCCTGAGGCTTTACCTGTGTCTAAGAACCCCTACCGCATGGCACCCGTTGAGTTGAAGGAATTGAAGATCCAACTATAGGAATTAGTGGACAAGGGATTTATACGCCTCAGCTGTTCTCCTTGGGGTGCACCTGTCCTGTTCGTTAAGAAGAAAGATGGTTCTCTTAGAATGTGTATAGATTACAGAGAGTTAAACAAGTTGACAATCAAGAATAGATATCCCTTGCCTCGTATCGACGATTTGTTTAACCAACTTCAAGGAGCCAAAGTGTTTTCAAAGATCGACTTACGTTCAGGTTACTACCAACTGAAGGTTAAGGAGGGAGATATACCAAAGACAGCCTTCAGAACCCGCTATGGACACTATGAATTTCTTGTGATGTCGTTTGGACTAACAAATGCACCTGCAGCCTTTATGGACTTAATGAATCGAGCGTTTCGTGAGTACTTGGATAAGTTTGTGATTGTGTTTATTGATGATATTTTAATATATTCACGGACTAAAGTTGACCATGAAGAACACTTAAGAATAGTTTTGGCAACTTTAAATCAGCAGCAACTCTATGCCAAGGTGTCCAAATGTGAGTTCTGGTTAGATAAGGTCAACTTTTTAGGTCATGTCATCTCTGCTGAGGGCATATCCGTAGACCCAACCAAGATTCAGGCTGTTAAGGA
This sequence comes from Begonia masoniana, assembly GCA_022432975.1. NCBI lineage: Eukaryota > Viridiplantae > Streptophyta > Magnoliopsida > Cucurbitales > Begoniaceae > Begonia > Begonia masoniana. The sequence goes on along the minus strand of CM039508.1, from coordinate 24,718,427 downwards.
CTGGCCACAGCCAAGGAATGCCAACGAGGTCCGTAGTTTCCTTGGTCTGGCAGGTTATTATAGGAAGTTCATTAAGGGATTCTCTATGATAGCTAAGCCTTTAACTAGTTTGACAAAGAAAGACACCAAATACTCTTGGTTTGAAGCTTGTGAAGATAGCTTCCAAACACTAAAACTGAAGTTGACTACAGCTCCTCTTTTGACACTCCCAACTGAAGAAGGAAGATTTAGTGTTTATTGTGAAGCATCTAAAGTGGGACTGGGATGTGTTTTGATGCAAGAAGGCAAGGTTGTAGCGTATGCTTCCAGACAACTGAAGAGTTATGAACATAACTACCCCACTCACGATTTGGAATTAGCCACAGTTGTTTTTGCATTAAAGATTTGGAGACACTATTTGTATGGTCTGCAGTGTGAAGTGTTTTCTGACCATAAAAGCCTGAAGTACCTTTTTACTCAAAAGGAGTTAAACATGAGACAAAGACGTTGGTTAGAGTTTGTTAAGGATTATGACTTTGAAATTAAGTACCACCCGGGTAAGGCTAATGCGGTAGCCGATGCATTAAGCAGGATGTCGACGACAATGCAGCCCGTGGTGTCAACCATGTCTATACCTTTGAGGACAGAAGTACAGAAGTTCAAGTTGGAAATGGTTTCTGAACTGTCAGCCTTACTTGCCGATGTTTCTATTAGACCAACTATCATAGATAGGATCAAGGAGGCACAACAAAAGGATTCAAAGGAAAATAGTAGGATGATGAGTAAGTTGAAGGACGTCTCTTCTGAGTTCAGTCTCTCCAAGGATGGTATTTTGAAATTTAGGAACCGGTGGTATATTCTAAGTGATAAGGAACTTCGTAAGTTGATCTTGGATGAGGCGCACTCGTCTCCCTTTTCTATAATCCTGGCAGCACCAAGATGTATCGGGACTTGAAGTTACTCTATTGGTGGCCGAATTTGAAGAGGACTGTTGCCAAGTATGTGGAATCATGTCTGATATGCCAACAAGTTAAAGCAGAACACCAACGTCCAGGAGGTACCCTTCAACCCTTACCGATTCCCGAATGGAAGTGGGAAAACATTGCCATGGATTTTGTTGTAGGATTACCTAAGACAACTAAAGGTCATGATAGCATTTAGGTCGTAATTGACAGAATGACAAAATCAGCTCACTTTCTACCTGTAAGCACAACGTACACGTTGGACCAGCTTGCTAATCTGTATGTTCAGGAAATTATCAGATTGCATGGGATTCCTATATCCATTGTCTCCGATCGTGATCCCAGGTTCACCTCGAGGTTTTGGCAAAGTCTTCAAGGCACGCTTGGTACAAAGTTATCTTTCAGCACTGCTTTTCATCCTCAGACAGATGGCCAATCAGAGAGAACAATTCAGACATTTGAGGATATGTTGAGGGCGTGTGTGCTGGATTTTCAGACGTCTTGGAATCGATATCTGCCCTTAGTGGAATTCTCCTACAACAATAGTTTCCAGTCCACTATCGGTATGACACCTTACGAGGCACTGTATGGTAGGAAATGTAGATCACCCTTATACTGGAATGAGGTTGGTGAAGCAAAACTTCTAGGCCTTGAAATTTTACAGCAGATGTCAGACAAGATTGCCATAATTAGGAAAAGGATGATGACTGCACAAAGCCGACAGAAGAATTATGCAGACCAAAGAAGGAGAGATCTTGAATTTGTTGTTGAAGATGAAGTTTTCTTAAAGATTTCACCGTTTAAGGGAGTTTTAAGATTTGGCAAGAAGGGAAAACTTAGTCCACGATTCTTTGGTCTCTTCCCTATCTTGACAAGAATTGGTAAAACCGTTTATAGGTTGCAATTGCCTCCACCACTGGAAAAGGTCCGTAATGTCTTTCATATATCCATGCTAAGGAAATGCATACGTGATCCGTCACAGGTTGTTATGCCAACGGAAATTGAGTTTGAGCTGACATTAACGTATGAAGAGAAACCTGTACGAATTTTGGAATCCGCAGTTAAGACTCTACGGAATAAAGAAATTCCTCTTGTAAAAGTTTTGTGAACGAATCATGGCATTGAAGAAGCCGCTTGGGAGCGACAGCAGGACATGTTGGACAAATATCCAAAGCTCTTTGTTTGACCAATTTTCGAGGTCGAAAATTTTGTTTAAGGAGGGGTGGATGTAACACCTGACAATTTCAGCCAGGTGATTTTCTTAACCATTTTAATTATCACCCTTTTATTAACCTTTATGATTATAAATTTAATGCCAAGACTTATTTATTACAAGTTGAGTGAAACTAGGTTGGGTGACAAGTTTGTAATTAAGGTGGATTTTAATTGGTATAAATAGGTTATGGGAATTCTTAAACCTTGTTAAAACCTCACTGTAGCCGACATTTCCTCTCTCGGTGATTCCCTTCCTTCCAGAGCTCCCTCTCTGCCAGCTATTCCTTCGCCGGCGACCAGTTCTTCAGCCTCCAATCCGACGATCCACGCTCTAGGTAAGACTTAGATAATGTAGTTACAGGGTAGTTACTTAGAGCTTTGTCTTCAGCTAGAACTTGAGGTTTCGGATTATTCACTAGCAGAGTAATGGTAGTGACAATCATGATCTGTGTTAGTAATGGTATTTCCGATTCGATTTTGGACACTAAGATAACAGACCGAGTTTAGTTGTTAGACTTAATCCGGTTATTTAGGTTCTGAAAGTTTAATCTGTACATATTAGGCGCTCGACTAGGGAGATTTCGAAATATTTATGTTAGATACTAGGATGACTTTAGTTAGGATTTTGATTTAACATTGTAATGTGAAATGTTTCTAGGTGAAGAAGTTTGAAGAGAAGTGCTCAAGTTGCTAAGGAAACCAGGTAAGTGAGTGAGTAAGATTTCCGGCCATTAAGGCCCTACATCGCAAGGGTATTAGGTAGAACTTATCTATGATGTTTAAAGGTTATCTGTGCTATTGTCTGTTTGGGTAAAATACTCAAGTTGATGTTATAATCCTTTGATGAATGAATGGTTGTTCAGTAGTCTGATGAACTAAGATTTACTCATGCTCATGCATCATGAATATTTCTCAAGCATATGAAAATGTTTTAAGTGCATGATTTCTCCCATGAACAAGATATGAACATGAAACTTATGCAACAAGGATTAAGAGAGGGTTGGGGGCGGTTTGGCATATGTCACTGTCCAAAAGAAGGACCATGAATACGACCCGCAAGGGACTATGTACACTCTCACTGTCAACCCTCTTTTCGGCACAAATCCTCCCTTAATCCATATGATGAAAACGATGAATATGATCAAGAACAAGAACACGAAAAGACCATGAACATGTGTTTCTTTAATTTGTGCATTCATGCATACATGTTAGCATTGCACTCCTCACTAAGCATTAGGCTTATAGTTTAAACCTTATGATGTAGGTGAAGGACTACCAGGTGAGGATTTCAAGTCTAGAGGATGTTTAAGGTTGGTTGCTGGAAGGTGCTCAGTGTGACAGATTGGTGGCTGGAAAGGCGATTTCAACTTCTGGTTACTACTTTTATCATGTTAGTAAGGTTATGAATACTGAGGCCTATGTAGGATGTTTTCTTAAAACCATGAATACTGGAACCTGACTGATTAACTTCTGAGTTTGAGAATGATCGTTAAATAATAGAATGATTTGTTTTGTTAGAGTTTCTCGCTACACGTATTCTAGATGATGATTAGGGTCCAACTGTGTGTTAGTTTATTCAGTCATGCTGAGGTTTGTGAAAGTCTGCAAGTTTCCTGTCTATCGGATGATGTCTTCTATCGGAATGAAGTTTACTGAGTCACGTGATATGCATGTGTCAATCGGCATCGGATGATGTCTTTCATCGGATGATGTTTTCCATCGGATGAAGTCTTCTATCGGATGATGTCTTCTATCGGATGATGTCTTCTATCAGAATGAAGTTTAATGAGTCACGTGATATGCATGTGTCAATCGGCATCGGATGATGTCTTCCATCGGATGAAGTCTTCTATCGGATGATGTCTTCTATCGGAATGAAGTTTAATGAGTCACGTGATATGCATGTGTCAATCAACATCGGATGATGTCTTTCATCGGATGATGTTTTCCATTGGATGAAGTCTTCTATCGGATGATGTCTTCTATCGGATGATGCCTTCTATCGGAATGAAGTTTAATGAGTCACGTGATATGCATGTGTCAATCGGCATTGGATGATGTCTTCCATCGGATGATGTTTTCCATCGGATGAAGTCTTCTATCGGATGATGTCTTCTATCGGAATGAAGTTTAATGAATCATGAGGAATGCAAGTGTCAATCGGTAGAAGCTGATAATAAGTCTTGTCGTCTTGTGATTGGATGAAGTTTAATGAGTCACGTGGTGTGCATGTGTCAATTGGTAGGAGCGTGCTCCATGCCTTGTCGTTTTGCGATCGGTAGATGTCCGTGAGTTTCCAATTCCCTTCGGCCAATTGTCTTAACGTTTTGTCAAATTATGAACGTTGTCTACTTATTGAGTTTTTCCGCTGTAAAGTCGATGATTAAAGATAAGAATTATCATCACTGTGAGGAAATTTAAAATTTTCTGAAATGTCTCTTAGTTCAGTTCAATGTCTTGAGTAGCAAACCGGGTCTGAAAAACTCGGGGCGTTACATATTGTATTGATAAGTAAATAGAAATTGAAGATGCATGAGTAATTGATTAAATTAAAATTGTTGCAAAGTAGCTAACATTAATTTATTTGGCGTTAAGAATAGGTTTGCACGAAAATTCGGATTAAGTTTTTATCCTGTCAAAGTCGAAAAGAAAATTCTAAAACGAATTTATCTAGGCAATTTGACGGAACCCTAGAAATATTATGAATTCTTGTTGTTCTGTAACTAATGCTGTAGCATTGTTGTAGCATCAGTAGTAATTGCATATAAAGAGGAAATCAACCATAACCAAGGTTTTTCCCATAATTACTTTTTTAAATCATTTCCATTTTTAGTCTTATTTAATTTGGTGAAATTTTAGTTCATCATTCCTTACAATTTATTTAATTTCAATATTTTCATCTTTATTTTATAGAAATTTGTAGCAAGATTAATTTGATTAAAAATATCCTCGTGGGATCGACTTTTATTTACTTTATTACTTCGTTAGCGACACGTGCATTTGCGTTATGGTGTAGAAAATCACTAACAAGTTTTTGGCGTTGTTGCTAGAGATATTTCTTTATTATTTTATTTTGCTATAATTTTTTATATTTATTTTTGTTTATTTTCTTCATGTACATTTTATGCTTGATGGGGACAACAAAATTCTTCTTGCAGTCGACCCAGAGATTGAACGAACGTTTCAAGAGAGAAGAAGACAACAACAGTGACCAATCATTGCATAAGCTAATATGGATAACTAGGAAGAAAGAAGAATCATTCTGAATCGAATAATTGATGACCGCGATCGACCTATTCAAGACTTCTCCATTTCCACGCTTGACGATCTGAATTCTGGTATTGTGAGACCAGAATTAAACACCACCCGATTCGAGCTTAAACCGGTTATGTTTCAAATGCTTCAAACCATTGGACAATTTAGTGGAATGGTCACAAACAATCATCATCGTCATCTCAAAGTATTTGGCGAAGTGAGCGACTCGTTTCATTTTCCTGGAGTTCCTGCCGAAGCATTGAGGCTCAAGCTTTTCCCATACTCTTCAAGAGACAGAGCGAGAGACTGGTTGAATAGTATCCTTTCAGACACCATTACCACGTGGGGAGACCTCGCCAAGAAGTTTATTATGAAATACTATCCACTAGTGAGGAATGCGAGAATGAGAAATGAAATCACCAACCTTCAACAGAAGGATGGCGAGTCACTGTATGAAGTTTGGGACAGATTCAAGGAACTACTCAGACAATGCCCCAACCATGGAATACCACATTGGATTCAGCTCGAGACATTTTACAATGGATTAAATGGGCAGACAAGATGGATTATTGATGCTGCAGCAAACGGTACACTTCTTTCTAAATCCTTTAATGAAGCCTACGATTTGCTGGAGAGGATGATAGTGAACAGTTATCAGTGGCCTTCGGACAGAAACCACTCTACAAGGCATGCATCGGGGGTTTATGATTTAGATGAAGTGGCTGCTTTAAACGCAAAGATCGCTATGCTGGAGAATGCGATCAAGACAATTAACAAACCACCGAAACCAGTAATCAGAGAAGTTTTCTGCATTTTTTGTGGAAAGAATCATGATGACAATTTATGCCCCACCAACCCAGAATCTGTCAATTATGTGGGATATAATAGAAACAATAACCCATACTCACAGACTTACAACCCTGGATGGAAACAGCATCCAAATTTTCAATGGAATTCCCAGCAGTAGCAGAATACTACAGCACCAACCAGAGCAATAGAGAACTACAAACAGGGTTTCTCACAGCCAACTCATACTTCAATGCACCCAGAATAGTCAGAAAGCTTTCTCCAGAAAATATGCTGCTAAGACAAACGTGATCTTGCAGAACTTAGCTGCATCCATGAAGAATATGGAGACACAAATGAGGCAGCTGGCTCAATCTTTAAGCACTAGGAACGTGGAACAATTACCTAGTGATACAGAAGTACCACAAAGGCCTGGAAAAGAGCATTGTAAAGCCATAGTATTGAGGAATGGAAGAGAGTTAGAAATCCCAGAGAAGCAACAAAAAGTAGAGAGTTCTCGGAATCAAAATAAGGTGGTTGAACAAAAAGAATCAGACGAAACAGAAAAAAGCAATCCAGCAACTAATGCTACAGCATCACCACAGCAACAGCAGGAGGATTTAAGAATCCAGAAGCCGCCACCACCATTTTTGCAAAGACTTTAGAAACAGAACCAAGACAAACAGTTTAAAAGATTTCTTGATATTCTTAAGCAGCTCCATATCAATGTACCTTTGGTGGAAGCACTTGAACAAATGCCCGACTATGCCAAATTCATGAAGGATGTTCTGTCCAAAAAGTCAAAGCTGGGAGAATATGAACTGGTGGCCATGACAGAGGAGAGAAGCTACATTCTGCATAACAAGATTCCACCAAAATTAAAAGACCCTGACAGTTTCACCATCCCATGCACGATTGGCAACAGTTATTTTGGAAAAGCTCTATTCGACCTGGGAGCAAGTATTAATTGATACCCATGTCGATTTTCAAGAAACTAGGAATAGGAGAGGTTTGACCCACCAATGTAACTCTGCAACTTGCTGATCGCTCGCTGACTCATCCACAAGGAAAGATAGAAGACGTCCTTGTTGTAACACCCGGATAATTCCTAGAGCGTGCGTAGCTCTAGTTTAGGGTCTGTTATGTGAGTTAACAATTATCCTAATGCTCTCCTAGTGTATGGAAGGGAAGTGAAATTTGAAGAGAAAATTTAGTGAAAACATTAGGCTTTAAGTGTTAAGAATTGTTGTTAAGTTGAATTTTAGGTAAAAATAAATTTAAGTAAAGGAAAAATTTAATGAAAAGTGAGGAAGGGATGCCTTCCACGTTGAAAATGAATAAGAGTGGGAGGGAGAGGTTAGTTTACAAAACTTGGAAATTATGTGGTAAAAATTTAAAAGATGAAAAATGTGATTTATAAATTTTGATGAAGGCAAAAAGTGGTTTCTCCTTCACTTTCCTCCCATGAAACCCTCATCATCCATTGCTGCATCTTCTTCCTCTTCTCCTCAAGGTTTCAAGAGTTTTTAAGGTAAAAATTTAGTGGGTTTTGTTGATAATGCATCAAGGTGTTAGTTTGTAGTGTTTTGGTGTGAATTTTGGCGGATTTTGTTAAGGTTTGAAAAACCCTAATGGAGAGGTCCGATTTTTCTCTTCCAATTGCTAGTTCCCTTCCTAAATTTAGTGATTTAAGCATTTAACATGTTAGTTTATGTTGGTTTTAGGGTTAGATTTGAGTTTTGGTATGAGTTATGGAAAAACTGGTTTTTTAGAAATTGTACACCGATTTTGTTTTTGGAATTTAGAATTGGCCTTTTTATTTGGTTGGTGAATTTGAGTATTTCAATGGATATTAGACGTGTAGAGGTTTACGGATTGGGGTGGCACGTTGAAATCCGTTGAAAAGCGAATAAGTTATGGCCGTTTGAAGTTGGACACCAAAACTTGTGGATAAAACCGGGTTTTAGAGTTTAGATTTGTGAATTGTGTATTTGTTGTTTAGTTTTGATTAGAAAATCCCTTGGAATTTATTAGTGGCTTTCTAAGTGTTTTCTTGTATTTGTTAGGTTGTCGAGTGAATAGTTTAGCTGGATGAAATGAACACTCAAGTGCCGAGCAATCAGGTAAGTAGTGGTTTGAAATCGTTTCGTCTTCGAGCCTACACCATGGAACGGTAGGGTTAATGGTTGTTTGTTTTGCGTTGTGTCGTGTTGTATATTCTTTAACATGCATCATGGTTTTCAATTAAGCAAAATACGAGTTTTCTTGCATGGTTTGATTTGCGAGCGTGAAATGTAATCAGATAAAAAGAATTGCAAAATTAATCTTGATTAGAATGCCTTGTCGGGAACAAGTGTTGGAGTGTAGCACCCCGAGAGGACCTCTATGAAAGATGACCGGCTAAAATACGTAGTCTTGATTAGAGTTGCCTTGTCGGGAATAAGTGCTGGAGTGTAGCACCTCGAGGGGACCTCTATGAAGGATGACCGGCTAAAATACGTAATGGTCGTGAGTATGAATTCCTAGACGGTTTTTGGATTCTACGATCGACGTGGAGGGAGATTTTGTATAGCCATCCTAGACGGTTATGGGATGATTGCTATCTGGTCTTGCTCTGGTGGTTCTGAGTGTGGCCGTCCAAGATGGTTATAGGATGTGAGCTTACTCAATCCACACGGCTTAAGAAAAGACTAAAGTAACGAACGTGAACGAGCACAACTGAGTGTTAGAAACCGCATGTGATAGGATTGGTTGTATTGTGTTTTGTTGCATTCATTATTCCCTTACTAAGCATTAGACTTACGTTTTGTGTTATGTGGTGTAGGTGACAACTATTATTCAGGTGAGCTAGATGAGGAAGCCCAGGACTAGACGGCAGTCGGTGGCACATGGAGCATTCCGGTGCAGACACTTGTCGGGGAATCTTGGCCATGTTCTTCGGGTAGTTTTGTGGAGATTGTTGGTATTTTGCCTTGTAGATAGTTTTCTAGCTACTTTGGATTATTGTGGTTAGTGGTTGTTTTGTTGGATGATTGGTACGTAAATGATGATGTTTTAAGACTTTGTATTTCAGGATTTTGGTTTATGAAATTTCAGTCGTTATTCTGCCCGTTTTTTTTATAACAAACAACATCGGGTTCTTTTGTCTCTACGTTTTTGCTAACTATTTTAAGTCAGTTTTCTAAGATTTTTACAGGACATAGAGTCGGGGATGTCAGGAAGGTATGGTAAAAGTTTTGGGTGATTTAGAGGTGTTTGGCTTGGGAAAAAGTGAAAGAAAAGAAGAGGTGGTCGAAGAAGGTGCGCAAGGCGCCGCTGGGCGCGCACAGCGCCTAACAGTGCCGATCGATTGGTGCTGTGCGCCGATTGATCAGCAGGCGCCCCTGTAGCAGAGATCGCGCACCCGAGAGGGTGTCGATCAATCGCCGCCTAGTGGCGATTGATCGGCTCATACGTGCGCGCTGCGCGCAACGCACGCGCCGAACAGACCGGGCTAGACTGGGTTTTTTTTAAATTTTCAATTTTCAAATATATTTTAACCTGGTATTTTCTGACATGTTTTGCACGTATTTTGGGCACGTTTTCCAACCATTTTTTAGGGTCCAAAAAACCCACAAAATTGAGTCAAAATTTTATCAAAAATTATTTTAAAATTCGTTTTAAACGCGGGATTTGTTTGCAAAGTAACGCACCGAGCCGGGACAGGTTCGGGGGCGTTACAAGTTGGTATCAGAGCAAAAAGTAGTCGATTCGTTCAAAGGATTACCTGACAATGTCGGCTGCCATGCAACGTACTTCACCGACTGTAAGTATTTCTTTTCTTTAGTTAGTTTATATATATCTAAGATTAGATCATTTTAACCTTTTTTACAGGAATAGAAAATGCCAAGGAACCTAAGACGACTCGGACGACCTATAAATGAACCCAAACATCCTAGAGGGCAACCAGAGGACCCTAATAAGCAACTCCGAGATTTATTGAATATACAATCTCAACTGTTGGGAGTTTTTATGAACCAAGGTATACTGGGAAACCCTGGAGCGGGTTCCAGCACTGGAGCGGGGGCTAGCGGGGAAAGATTTAGAAGATTAAAGCCTCCAGCCTTTGAAGGCCGTTTAACCAATCCAACAGATGCTAAATGATGGATATGCACTATAGAGAATATGTTTAATCTCGCTGAGGTAAAGGAAGAAAACCAAGTGAAAGGTGCAACATTCCATTTATCTAACGATGCCCAAAGCTGGTGGGAGACTGTGAAGTTTACCACCGGTATTCAAGGTCTAACTTGGAAAGAATTTAAAGATTTATTCTTCGACAAATACTACAACTGGACAGTCCAAGCTGCAAAGAGATTGGAATTTATGGCATTAAAGTAGACATGATCGGTCGGGGAGTATATTCAGCAGTTTGAATCATTGTCCCGCTTTGCCAGCCACCTAGTTAGCAAGGAAGAAGACAAGATATTTCAATTTGTGCAGGGTTTGAAGCCGGAGATTTATATGCTTGTGAAGACGTTCAGAACTGAAGGAATATCATTTACTCGTGTGGTGGCCAAAGCTTTTGTAGCACCCGGTTTCAATTAAACCGAATTTAACTTATCCATTAATGATGTGCAATTTCATGGAAGAATTGGGAGAGTTATTGGTTAGATTAATGAGTGACTAAGCGAGGGCATTTATGTAAATATTACAATTTAAAAGTAGATGACCTATTTAAGGGAAGGGGTTTAGAGATTTATGCACTGTAGCCGCCACTGTTTCATCATTTATTCCTTTTCGGTATCCAGCTCAAGCTCAGCGGAGCTCTCGACGAATCTTCCACCAGACTCTTCTCCTATCTAAGTAAGTTTTCCCCATTTCTTATATTTTAGCAGTTAGATAGCCGAGGGAGTCCAATGCAAGGGTTTCGAGGATGCTATAGATGAGTGTCAGTTTTAGTTTAGTGCAATATTGGGAATGCATTATGACCAGAGTTCTCGATTAGTTTCCTTAGGTCTCTGGTTGAATAGGATGAAGTTTAGTGAAGGTTTAATTAATGATCGGTTTATGGATTTAGATTCGAGCTAATTCCCGGAGGAGATTTCAACCAAACCATCCAGAAGACTAGGTAAGTAAAGTATGCATGTGCCTTCAGGCCTACATCACAAAACAGTAGGGTTATGTATTTGGGAAATGATTTTGTATGTCATGAATCATGTTTTTGAAAGATTACGAAAATGAATTTCCATGTAAGAACGATAAGGTATGAATTTAATGTGGCAGACAAACTATTAAGGGAACTAATCCACCCCTTAACTTATGAAGGGATTTATAACATTGAGAGAATTGATCCCACTCCCAAGGGAACAGAGGGATCAGATCATCTATTAAGGGAATTCATCCGCCCCTTAATCGAGTAGAGGATGTATAATATTGGAAAAATTGATCCACTTCCCAAGGGAACCGAGGGATCAGATCAGCTTATGTACGTATGTGAATGCAACTGAGATGAGAAAGTAGAAATTGCACGTTTAGGAATTATGTTTCAGCATATCATTTCATTACTGCTTTACTTGCTTAGCATTAGACTAATAGATGAGTTTTGTGATGTAGGTGAAGAAGTGACAGCAGGTGAATCCTCTGAGTTCATTGAGGGATAGACTGGTTGGGGGAGCATACTCATGCCACGGATCTGGTACTTGATGAGGCGGTTTAACTAATGTCTGTTGGAGTGAAGGTGTAGTTGACAATGTCTCGATTTGAATAGGTTGAGTTCTCATGACAGTAATTATTTCAATGTTTTGAAAATGTTTTGAGTTGTTCTTTCTGATAATAGTATTCTGCTGAGATTTGATGTTAGCACTTGCTGAATTGTTTTGGGTAATGCATTGGTTAGAATGGTATTTGAATGATTTCAGTAATGTAAGTAGATTCTTTTCTGTAGTTAGAGTCGTGTTGTATAGCAAGGAGTTGTGGGTATGTCGCTCTGTTCTCTATCGGTAGATGATGTCTATCGGTAGATGTCGAGTTATAGTTATGTCGTCTATCGGAAGATGTCTTCAGTAAAGTCATCGGATGATGTTTTAGTAAAGTTATCGGAAGATGTCTTCAGTGGAAGCCATCGGATGATACAGAATGAAATTTGTCGTTTAGTGATCGGTATATGTAGCTTGCTTTATCGGAAGATGTTGTTTTGTTCACTATCGGTAGATGAAGTCTACCGACAGATGTCGAGTCGTCGTTCTATTCACTATCGGTAGATGAAGTCTATCGGAAGATGTCGGGTTATAGTTAAGTTGTCTATCGGAAGATATAAGTAGAGAGTTTGTCGTTTAGTGATCGGCGTATGCAGTTTACTCAATCGGAAGGTGTAGGTTTAAGTCCATCGGATGATGTCTCAGCAAACTCATCGGCAGATGCGTGCTGACGTCATCGGTAGATGTAGGAGGACTTTGTTGTTTAGTCACCGGAAGAAGCCTTCTATTTCCTGTTTCATTCTTTTCCGTTGACTTTATTCATCGGCATATGAATTTGACTTCTGTGACTTCTTAAGTATTTCACGATTTAAACCTCTATTTCTTTTTGGCCGATTAACTCTTAACATTCCGCACGATTATCCAAGCGATGTTTTTTTTCACAGTTTTGCTTATCTCTATTATTGTCCAAATGATTTCCGCTGCAAGTTTTAAATGTTTATTTATTTTTGGATTCTAACTTATGTCAAGAGTCGATTGTTGAGAGAATCTTTTAAAATACGGATGAAATTTCTTAGTCATGTACGGGCTTTTGAGTACCGAGCCGAGTTCAGATAACTCAGGGCGTTACAGCTTTAGAGGTGGAGGAGGCTACTGATAAATTTATTAAACCTGCTGAAGCTCCGAAGAGGATGTTTAAAGAAATTACAGCTCAGTTTAACCGAGGCGGATCGTCTTCTCAGCAACAGGGAACCAAAAGGCCGGGAGGAAATATAAGTGATCAGAGGGGTGGCAAGAAGCCGCAGCAACAACAGAAGAAAAGGTTTCAGCAGTGTCCAAAGTGCTTGAAGTCTCATCCCGGAGGGCGTGGGCAATATGATGGTAAATGTTACAACTGTTTTGAAGCTGGTCATGTCTCACGTGATTGTCCAAAGCCGAAAGTCGCCCGATGCTTTAAATGCAACCAGCCCGGTCATGTAGCTACCAATTGCCCCGCAGCAAAGAAAGGTCTAGTTAAAGCTACACCCAAAATCTTTGCTATGATAGAGCCTGATGGTGAAGATCGTTCCGCCGTGATTTCAGGTACTGTGTTTTTTAATTTAGTGCCTGCATTTACGTTGATAGACTCAGGTGTATCGCATTCATTCGTAGCAACAGCTTTTGTGGTGAAAGTAAATATGAAAGTGAGTCTGGCTGGATGTTTTTATGATGTGAAATTACCTTCTGGTGAGTGCCTACATTCAGATCAGATGGTGCTCAATAGTTTGATATCGGTTGGAAGAAAGACATTGCCTGCTGATTTGATTGCGATGGGGATAACCGGGTATGATGTGATACTCGGGATGGACTGGTTATTCTGACACCATGCTACAATTGATTGCCGAGCAGGAACAATTAACTTTTATCCTCCAAACGGTGAGAAGCTTTCGCTACAATCTTTGAGGAGTGTACAGAAGCTTTTCGTTATGGCGCCAATGGAGGCTCGAGGGTTTATTATGGGTGAGTTTGTCTGTTTTCTTGCAGCTATAGTAGATTACCAGTCTTTGGTAGAAGTTAAACCTCAGGATGTATTAATTGTTCGTGATTTTCCCGAGGTGTTTCTGTTCATAAAGAGTTTATAAGATTTCTAAACTGCCTATCCCGGTCCCAATACAAAAGAAAACCATCTACCTCGATGGTTTATCCTATGACTCTTCTAGTCCTTTATGTTGCGTTTGCTTTCCCGCCTTGGTGAACGATCTCGTTATCTAAAAAATATAGATAATTCACATAATGAGTTTTACGCCAAACAAAGAAGTCTAGCAGTTAGAATAGCTAACTCAGACTCTATCAACACTATCTAGGACCATACATCCTCCACCTAACATTGATTATTTTTTAAATCAATTTATTTTGATTTGAAATTCATGTTATTTATATAAAAATACATGCATGTTCATATTCGAACCATTTAAAAATCTATGTCATTAACCACAGTTTAAAATTATTCTCAACAAACATAAATCCCATGCAATTTAAAATAATGTATATCATGATTTAAAGTCATATTTTCATAAAACATTCAATGCAATATTTTAACATTCAAATTGATATGTAAAAAATGCAATTCACTCTAATTGCCTCATATGACCATTACACAATCCTACAAGTTTATGGACTTTTACAGATAAGGCTGTACGACCCTACACATTGCTTTCCCTTGAGGTTTAGAGATTTTCAACCCAATGAGGATACATAGTTAATCTCTCAATCATTTTCATAGTCATATTTATCGCACACGAAGAGGCAAGTCCAGTCCAATGAGTTCTTATGTTACCACGACTTCCAACTTCCTCCTTCCTAAATGCATCATTTAAAAACAGTTATAAAACAATGCAATTCATGTTTAAATTAATGTAACTCACCCACCCATGCATTTGATATTTTAAATCAATTCGTTCAATTCAATATAAAACGTAGTTTTCAAAATGCTACGTTTAACAATTCAATATAAATCAAATTTAAACAACATTTCAATATTAAATTTTCAAAAAAACAATGTCCATTATTCACTTCAATCTATCCAATCGTAACCAAATCATCAAATATCTAAACCTATCCGGAATCCAAGCAAAAATGAAATCTATCTCCACCTAGTAATGTATTAAAGCATAAATTAACTAATCTAACCGATAGATTTACTTATGGACTTGTCGGTTCCTTCACTTTAATCGAAAATCTCCTCTGAATCTATTAATTTTTCCACCAAAACAATCATCTCAACAAGCTAAACAATTTTCTCTAAAAGATGGATCGACAAAAATTACTTTTTTCCCTATTTTTCTTCTGTTTTTTCCCTTCTTTCCCTCGGTTCTTTCTTCTTTGGCATTTTCTTTCTCTCACTCTCTTCCTCTCTCTTTCTTCTTTCTTTTCTTCTCTCTCTCTCTCTCTTCCTTTTTTTTTTCTCCACGTCAAATGGTTGAAGGGTTGCCACATTAACCCTTTTCAATAGTGCTTTAAGGGTAAATTATCCTTAAGCCTAGTTTATCCAATTAAAAAGACCATTTTGCCCTCCTCTTTTTAAAAAATCACCAGATAACCATGATTAATTAATTTTTAACCACAATTAATTTTTAATCTAACCCAAATTCGATTAATGATAATCTAATTTACTTAATTAATAAAAATTAAAAACTTAAAATTGTGTAATTATAATTTCGCACCACTACAATAAGCAAAAAGCTTTGATCTTTAAACCTAATAAGAGCAAGAATACTGGTATACTCATATTTATTATAATGGCTGCTAGAGAATTTCTCGCAAAGATAATTATCTTGGATGAATTGCCACTGAACATGGTAGAAGGAATTGGTTTTCAGATATTTTATCTTTATCTCAATCCCAAGTTACTATGTCATCTAGAGTAACAGTAGTAAGAGATATTCGCAACATATTTTAGAAAAAAATGAACCAAGTTGAAGGAGTGTTTTTTTCCAACATCACAGAGGGTATATTTGACCATTGACACATGGACCTCTATTCAAAATTTGAATTACACTGTGCTGACATGTCATTATATTGATCAAGAGTAGTATGTACAAAAGAAGATATTGAATTTTTGTTTGATTCCAAACCATAAGGGTGAATCTATTGGTAAAGAAGTTGAAAAATATTTTCTTAATTGAAAGATTGAAAATATTACAACCATAACCGTTGACGATGCTTCTTCCAACGACGTTGCTATTTCCTATTTGACGAAAACAAATCAAAATTGGAAGGGGTTGATTTTAAATGGTGATCATATGCACGTAAGATGTTTTGCACATGTCCTCAATTTGATCGTTTCTAATAGTTTGAAAGAACATCATGAGTACATAATGAGGGTACGAGCAGTTCTTAAGTACGTAAGGTCTTCTCCGAGAAGATTGCAACAGTTTAAAGCTTGCGTTTATGTGGTTAAAATTACTTTTAAAAGTAATTTGTTGCTCGACGTTCCTACTTGTTGGAACTCTACGTATTTGATGTTGGCAAGCGTTGAAAAGTATGAAACGACTTTTGAAAAATTAACAAAGAATGATAGCTCTTTCTTACATGAAATGAGAGTGCAAGGTTCACCCCACATCCTGAAGACTGGTCATGCATTCGAGAATACATAAAATTTTTAGAGACATTTCATAATATGACACTTAATGTTTTTATTTCTCTGCATATTATATCGAATATGTATGTAGGTGAAGTCTGTAATTTGAAAATTGTTATTGAGACATATGGTAACGGTGATAATTCAACGCTATGAAGAATGGCCAACGAGATGAAAAAGAAGTTTTATAAATATTGGGGATCTTTTGAAAAAATAAACATGCTTTTATATGTTGTTGGTCGTGATCCAAGTTACAAAACAAATTTTTTACGGCATTTTTTAGCCATTTTATTTATCAGTGAAAGAGCTGCACAATACACAAAGCAGGTAGATGATATAATTGAAAATTTGTATACCGAATATAAAGGTGATACAACCAATGAATACCAAACTCCAAGTAGCAGCAATAGTCCACAAAGGTCTCCAAAGTTAATGAGTTCTTTGGCGCAAGCTCATTCAACTGCAGTGTACTCTATATTTTATGGGTCTGACAATTCTTCTGAGAGAAGTGATGAAACTAATATGTCAGAGATTGATCTATAATTGTCTGAGAAGTCAGAGAATTTTTCAGACAGTTTTGACATATTATTTTGGTGGAAGAGGAACTTTGATAAGTATCGAGTTTTAAGTGCAATTGCGAAAGATATATTGATCATTCCAATTTTTATGGTGCCGTCAGAATATGCTTTTAGTTGTGGTGGTCGTGTTCTTGATGTCTTTCACAATTCTCTAAGCCCCCAAAGTGTTGAAGCTCTTATATGCTCTCAAAGTTTGCTCAAAACATTCAATCCTTTTAAAATTTCTGCAAACATTGATGATGATTTCGAAGATAGTACTTGTTAACTTAAAATGTGTTTAAGTTTAATTATGTTTTTGATGATGTAATTCATGTGATATAAATTGATTATCTTAAATGAATGAGTAGATGAATGCTTAATGACGATATGGTTCGTGATTAACTATTTTTACTGGAAATGCCCCTTAAAAAGGGTATTATGTTTCTGATGATCTTCATTAAGTGTTGTTAGTTAAAAACAAAAAGGCAGTTCTGGTGCATGTAAGATATCGTCCGGTCAATGCAAATGAAAGATGCAAAATATCGAAAGTATATATCGACCAGTGGTTGGACAAAGAAGTGAATTCGTCTACTAGACATATCGACTGCTGGCTTATCAATATTTAACGTCTGTTATACTAAAGCGAGAATGTCGTCCGCCAAATATGTCAACCGGTGGAAAGGCAGATAGCTCGATCGGTAGCAGAACACAAAAGTCAACCAAAATCAATGTTGACTAGACTTAGAAGTCAACCAAAATCAATGTCAACCAGACTTAGAAGTCAACCGAAGGGCAATGTCGACCAAACGAAGATTTTGCCCGCACGGTTAATACCGTCTGAGCTAAGGAGACTCCGCCCAAAAGTAACATCGACCGAAGCCGACATCCCAACAGATATATTATTTACGTAACGGTCATATTTTGGTACGGATTCAAGGAGTCGTCCGAATAGTTACGAAGACCATATAAATAGAAGAACAGAAGCTGGAAAAAATACTTTTTGAATTTTTTCCTACATGCGAACCTCTGCTTGTTGCGCATATTTTTCAAGAGCTTAATCTGTGTAATACTCTTCTGTTTTCTACACCTTCCCAAATCCTAACTTGAGATATAGCTTTCCAGAAGGTGTAGATTTGATTTATCCTCCTTACCACATAGAAAGTGAAAAGGCATCGATTGACGCCCGTGAAGATCAATCGAAGTGTAAAAGGCAGTTGATTGGCGGCTGTGAAGTCCAATCAAGATTTCTAGTGGAAGAGAAGTAGTGAATCTTCAAGGGGGTGGAATCCTTAAAGCGTGGATGTAGGCAATGTTGACTTAAACTGTGATTAAGTCTAAATTTGTTTTTGATGATGTGTTTGTATGGTTAATATTGTAATTTGATTATAATATATATGCAGTTGAGATTAATCTGTTGGAAATACCCTTGAAAAGGGTATTTTAGTTTTCTAATGATTTTGTTTAAGTGTTCTAGGAGTTATAATAAAACAGGGCTGAGAAAAGAAGTCCACCGGTCTAGTTGAAGAGAAGTCCACCGGTGATTTTGATTAAATAATTAATAAAAGAGAAGTCCACCGGTGAATATAAAAATTAAAGAAGAAGTTATTCAAAGACGATGTCCACCGCTCGCTAGTCGACAAAAGCGGAAGACTTCGAAGAAGGCCTCATCCGATCGCTAAACGACAAGGCGGATGAGTAAACTGAAGTACTCCACCGCTCGCTAAACGACAAGGCGGATGAGTAAACTGAAGTACTCCACCGCTCGCTAGTCGACAAAAGCGGAAGACTTCGAAGAAGGCCTCATCCGATCGCTAAACGACAAGGCGGATGAGTAAACTGAAGTACTCCACCGCTCGCTAAACGACAAGGCGGATGAGTAAATGGAATTCCTCTTCCGGTCACTAAACGACAAAGGCGGAAGATGTCTAAGACTTCATCATCCGATGCCGGTTCAATGTTTTTCACTTGCATCATCCGATGGCGGTTCAAGACTACAAATGAGCTTTGTCTTCCGCCAGAATTCAAATAAACCGCGAAGCTACAGTGACGTCGTTTTCAAGCTTTAAATTCAGAACATTTATGGCGACGACGACTTACAACTACAATCGGCAACGGCTACCTGAAAATGTACGAAAGCTCTCCAACGGTAACAAAGTTTCTATTATTGGATAAGATGCATTAAAGTCAAGCCGATTTGCAGATAGAGTATTTAAGCTAAGGTTAGAGCTCGAAGGACTAACTTTTGCGAATTTGAATTCTGAGCCCTAAGCTGCGAAAGTGATAATACTCTGTATTTTCTCTACATCTCACAATCCTAACTTGAGATTCAATTCTTGTGAGAGTGTAGTCTGTGCTTAATTTTGCAAACTCAAGATATTTGTAAAGGCAGTGGATTGACGCCCGTAAAGTTCAATCCAGATCTGTAAAGGCATTTGATCGGAGCCCGGAATCCCGATCTGTTTATTCTCGTGAGGAGAAGGGTAAGAATCTTCAAGGGGTGAGCCTTGGAGCGTGGACGTAGGCAGTTTGGCCGAACCACGTAAAAATTACTGGTGTCGAATTTCTCTCTCTCTCTTTGCTTTAATTGGTTGTCTGCTTTTAATCTAAAAGTTTTTTTTTTTTATTCAAGAGAGAAATTGTTTTAGACTTGAGATTAATTTAAAAAAGGTCTAATTCACCCCACCCCCCCTCTTAGACAATCTCGATACTACAATTGGTATCAGAGCAGGTTTGATTATTGTCTAAGTTGTTTATATAGAAAATATTGTGATATTTGATGTGGCATTCAACACACACTCTACACAAATGGAAGGTCAGTCTACCACCAGACCTCCATTCTTCGATGGTAATGATTATGTGTATTGGAAATCTAGAATGAGAATTTATGTTCAGGCTATGGACTATGACATATGGAACAATATAGAAAATGGCCCATACATAGCCTTTAAAACAGAAAATGGTATTAGGATTCCCAAAGCTTCACATGAACTAAATGATACAGATAAGAAGAACCTGAGCCTGAATGCCAAGGCAATAAACACTTTGTACTGTGCTCTAAATAGAGACGAATTCAATAGAGTACAAGGATGTGAGAGTGCCCAAGAGATCTGGCATCTATTAGAAGTCACACACGAGGGCACAAACCAGGTGAAAGAGAGTAAATTGAGCATGTTAGTTCATGAATATGAACTGTTTTCCATGGAAAAAGGAGAAACCATTAGTTCTATGTTTACTCGATTTACTAACATCACTAATGGTCTTAAAGCTCTTGGTAAGATTTACTCAGGTGAAGAACAGGTAAGGAAACTTCTGAGATGTCTACCTAGAGCATGGCAACCAAAAGTGACTGTCATTCAGGAAGCAAAGGATCTCAAAACCTTAAAGCTGGAAGAGCTCATTGGATCTCTCATGACACATGAGATCACAATGAGGTCAAATGAAAAGGAAGATCTCAAGGAGAAAGAGATCAGCAAGAAAAAGGACATTGCTCTTAAAGCCTCTTCTAGCAAACAAGATGTGTCTGAAGAAGAAAAAGAAAATGATGATGATGAGGATATAGCCCTCATTACAAGGAGGTTCAGTAAATTCCTCCAAAGAAAAAGAATGCAAGGAAGAAGATTTTCAAAGGGTGAGAAAGCTCACAAGGAGAAGGAAATCACTTGCTTTGGATGTGGAAAGCCTGGTCATATGAAGGCAGACTGTCCACAAGCAAAGAAGGGTCCCAAGAAATTCAAGAAAAAGGCAATGAAGGCCACCTAGGACGATAGTGAAAGTGATACCTCCTCGGAAGATGAAGAGGTTGCAAATCTGTGCTTTACGGCACACGAGGATGAGGTAAATCTTTCTTCTAGTGAGAGTGACAATGATGAAGGAAATTTAATAGATGCTTTCAATGATTTAGTGAAACAATATAGCATGTTAAAAGCTAAATATAACTTATTGAAAAGAGAAAGTACAGGCTTACTAGAAAAGCATGCTAAAGAAGTGGACTTGCAGAAAAGGGAAATAATTGAACTTAAAAGCAGGAATGAGGATTTAAACAATATTGTCTTGAAATTTACTAACGGCGACAAGTTATATAAGATGTTATTAGGTAAACAGAGAGTTAATTTTGACAGGGCTGGAATAGGTTATGATAAATCGATTAAAAAGAAAGTTTACAAGAATTACTTTGTAAAATCTACTACCTGCCATGTTTGTAATGAAGTAGGACATAAGTCTTTTGTATGTCCTTTAAAAACAAACAGTAAGAAAGCAAGTAGCAAATTACAGTGGGTTCCTAAAGGAACCAAGACTAACGCTAGGACCCAAAAGATTTGGGTACCTAAGAAGACTACTTGATCTCTGTTTTGCAGGATGATGCTTCTCCAATAAGGAATCAGTGGTATCTGGACAGTGGCTGTTCTAGGCACATGACTGGAGATGCATCCATGTTTGATGTTGTTAACAAGAAGAAAGGAAACGTCACTTTTGGTGGAAACCAGAAGGGTAAAATTGTTGGCATCGGCAACATAGGTAATCCTGATAACCTTCTTATAGAAAATGTTCTGTTAGTTGAGGGTCTAAAATATAACCTACTAAGCATCAGTCAATTATGTGATAAGGGTTATAAAGTAGTGTTCAAGAAAAATTCCTGTATAATAAAGGATATAATTAGTTGCAAGGTTCTCTTTACTGGTTTCAGGAAAGAGAATATCTATATCATTGATTTAGATAATGTTGTTTGTGATAATGAGAAATGCTTTGCTGCTAATTCTTCCCATGATTCTTGGATTTGGCATAGAAGATTAGGACACGTAGGGATGGATACTTTAGCTAAGATTACTAGGGAGAACTTAGTTAGAGGAATTCCTAAGATATCCTTTGAAAAGGATAAGGTCTGTGATGCTTGCCAAATGGGTAAGCAGACCAAAAGTTCCTTTGCATCGAAGAATGCAATGTCAACTTCCAAGCCTCTCCAACTTTTCCACATAGACCTCTTCGGTCCTTCCAATATAGCTAGTCTAGGTGGAAAATTCTATGCTTATGTCATTGTTGACGACTTCTCTAGATTCTCCTGGGTATTCTTTCTGAAGTCTAAGGATGAGACTTTTGATACCTTTTCTAGTTTTAGGAAAAGAGTTCAAAATGAAAAGGAGCTCACCATTGTTGCTATTCGTAGTGATCATGGTGGAGAATTTGAAAATGAGAAATTTGAACTCCTGTGTCTCAAATATGGAATTGGGCACAATTTCTCTTCTCCTAGAACCCCTCAGCAAAATGGTGTTGTTGAGAGGAAGAATAGGTCTCTCCAAGAGCTTGCTAGGACTATGCTTAATGAAAACACCCTTCCTAAATATTTCTGGGCTGAGGCTGTAGCAACAGCCTGTTACGTGCTTAATCGGGTCTCCATAAGACCTATTCTAGAGAAAACTCCATATGAGCTCTGGAGTGGAAAAACTCTTTCTGTCAAGTATTTTAGAGCCTTTGGTAGTAAGTGCTTCATTCTAAATACTAAGGATAACTTAGGAAAATTCGATTCCAAATCTGATATTGGAATTTTTCTTGGTTATTCTCTGACCAGTAAAGCTTATAGAGTTTTCAATAGGAGAACTCTAGTTGTAGAGGAATCCGTTCATGTCAATTTTGATGAGACTCCTCAGCCATTAATCAATGTGGATGAGGATGATACTTTGGAAAATCAACTGGATTCCCTCTCCTTAGAAAAGTCTAGTGATCCTTTCCAAGTAGAAAAATCTTTAGATCCTTCTCCTACTTCTCTAGATATTGTTCCTGTCAAGGATGAAAATCCTACTCTTCCTAGAGATTGGAAATTTGTCAGAAACCACCCAATAGATGAAGTCTTAGGTGATCCATCATTAGGTGTTAAGACTAGAGCCTCTCTTTGGAATCTCTGTGCCAATGTGGCATTTATCTCTCAAATAGAGCCTAAGAAATTTGAGGAGGCCGAGAATGATGAAAATTGGATTTTAGCTATGCAAGAGGAGCTAAATCAATTTGAAAGGAGCAATGTATGGGAACTTGTTCCACGGCCAAAGGATTATCCCATTATTGGTACTAAGTGGATCTTTAAAAATAAATTGGATGAGAATGGGATTGTTGTCAGAAATAAGGTTAGATTAGTTACTAAGGGATACTCTCAGGAAGAGGGTATTGATTTTGAGGAATCTTTTGCCCCTGTAGCACGTTTGGAATCTATTAGAATGCTTTTAGCTTTTGCCTGCTACAAGAACTTCACACTCTTTCAAATGGATGTAAAGAGTGCCTTTTTAAATGGATTTATTTTGGAAGAAGTTTATGTTGAGCAGCCCTTAGGATTTGAATCCTTTGATAAACCCGATCATGTGTTTAAACTTAGGAAAGCTCTCTATGGTCTTAAGCAGGCTTCTAGAACTTGGTATGATAGGTTGAAGAATTTCCTTGAGGAAAGAAATTTCAAAAAAGGTAATTCTGATTCAACTCTATTTACCATGCAAAAGGATGCAGACATCTTGTTAGTTCAAATCTATGTCGATGACATTATTTTTGGATCAACAAATGTCAGTTTGTGCAATGAGTTTTTCTCTCTCATGTAAAGTGAATTTGAAATGAGTATGATGGGAGAGTTAAAGTTTTTCTTAGGTTTTCAGATCTGTCAATCTCCTGATGGTATTTTCTTCTGTCAAGAAAAATACATTAAGGAGCTTCTTAAGAAATTCGGATTAGAAACTGTCAAGTCTTCTAAAACTCCCATGAGTACCACTACTAAATTGGATAAGGATGAAAAAGGAATAAGTGTTGATATTAAGAAATATCGTGATATGATTGGCTCTCTGCTATATCTGACTGCAAGTAGGCCAGATATACTCTTTAGTATATGTTTATGTGCTAGGTTTCAAGCTGCTCCCAAGGAATTCCACTTAAATGCTGTCAAGAGAATTTTTAAATATCTAAGTGGGACTCAAGATTTAGGATTATGGTATCCGAAGAGTACCTCCTTTGATCTAATTGGATATTCAGATTCTGACTATGCTGGTAGTCTAATTGATAGAAAAAGCACTAGTGGCACTTGTCAATTCTTAGGTGAATCTTTAGTATCTTGGTATTCTAAGAAGCAGAATTTTGTTGCATTGTCAACTGCTGAAAGCGAATATATTGCTGCTGGCAGTTGTTGTGCACAAATGTTATGGATGAAACAGACTTTGGAAGATTTCAATCTGTTTTATGATAGGGTTCCTATTCGGTGTGATAACACCAGTGCCATAAACATTTCTAAAAATCCTATTCAACATTCTAGAACAAAACACATAGATGTCAGATTTCACTTCATTCGTGATCATGTTCAAAGAGGTGACATATCTTTAGAGTTTGTCAATTCCGAAGATCAATTGGCAGACATCTTCACAAAGCCTTTAAATGAGAAAACCTTCTGTGGTATTAGAATCAGATTAGGTCTTCTCAAGTATGAGAAAAGATAAGCTTATTATCTCTGTTTCTGCTTTGGCTATTCACATCATCCGGTTCCTTTACTATTCACCGGTGGATATGTACTATTCACTTATCGGATGATATATTCTCTTATCTGATGACACGTGTGCTCTATCAAGTTCTATCCGACTTCCACGTTTGTCTCTTTCTATCGGGCGATGCCCTAACTTATTTAAATTTCTCTTCTTACAAAGACGCTTCATCTTTCGCGCTCTTTCATCTTGCTCTGACAGACGCAGTTCGTCTTTCCAAAACCCTACCCTTCTTACAGATTCTCTCTCAGCAAACTTCTTCAATCCGTTCTATGGAATCTTCTTCTAGAACTGGGAAGGCACCCGCTGCTATGAAAGCCAAATCCACTGCTCGTCCTCCTCGAGTGATCCCTCGTTCGATAAGCTGGCCATCGTACTTTTCCTCACTCAGGCAGCCGAAATAAGGTATCATGAAGAATTTCAATATAAGAAATTGATTCCTAGTAGAGGAATTATGACTGATGAGTTAGTTGGTTTGAATCTCATTGAGCCTTTGAATGACATAGGACTTCTTGGCTTATTCTTTGTGGAATCTTTCTATTACGCAGAAGCCATTAGAATGTTTATATCAACATGAGTTTTTCTCCTGATTTATCTATAATCAAAAGTTATGTATACGGAAAGTACATAACTCTTACCTCCTCTTCGATAAATGAGATTCTGGAAAGCCCTCACTTAGATGGTTGTCCCAAATTCTATACCTCAGGGCAGGAGTCCCCTTCTTTTGATACAGAAGATGGTCGTCTTCTGTTGAAATCCATAGCTCTTGACCCAAACATCACTCCCCACGTTTTAAAGAGCAAGGACTTGAACATAAGGGCCAAGCTTTTTCATCAGATGATCGGGTACAACATCCTTCCTAAAGGGGGTCATTATGATGAAGTAAGTACTATGGAGGTCTTTATCCTAATGAGCTTATACCAGAAAACCCCTTTCGATGTTGGATTCTTGATCCTGAGAAGGATGATTCAGGCTATCACCTCCAGAGCTCATTCTCTTCCCTACAACCTGCTTCTGATGAAAATCCTTCAGAAGCATGATATCTGCTTTCCTGAAGACGCTGAGCTCACCAGTCTCAAAAATGGTAACTACTACTCCAAGGCTACTCTGAACAGAATGAGGATTAAGAAAAACAGAAAAGGAGAATTCCATCTGGATCAATCTCAGCAAAGATTAGCTCAGGCAGCCGCAACCAGAAAAGGGAAAAAGAAACTTGAATTGGTTGATGAGTCCTCAATTCAAGAGGGTGCTGGTGATTCCGAGATTCCTACTCTCTTTGAGTCTCCTCCTTCTTCAAAAGTACCTCGTGTACTGCCCCCTCCTCCAAGGCCTAGAAAACCTGTTTCATTAGCTTCAGCACATCCCTTTGAGGCTATTTCTGCTCCTTCTGCACCTAGCATTCCTTCTCCTACTTCCCCTCCACCTTCTCTCCTACTGCCTTCTCAACCTGCTCTTCCCTCCATCTCTCCGGTGTTTCGAGCAATTTCTTCTATCATAAAACATGGCCCTCCAGTTCAATCCACATTACCCACTCTGTCTCCACCTGCCTCAATTGTGCATCCTCTGCCTGCAGCCAATATGGAAACTGCTCAGGCAGCAGTTGTTCAAAGGGGGAAACAAAAACTTATCATGGCAGAGGAGTCTGATCCGGATGATGAAGATGAGACTGCCCATGCCCCTATATCTCCTGTTTTTCCCTCTGCCCCTCTACCATCTGTTTTGGTTCCTTCCTTGCCTCCTCCCGTCCAACCATCTGTTCCAACTCCGCCAACCCTTTCTGCCACCCCAAAAACATATCAGAGACGCTTCGTCATGACTGAAGAGCAGTTCAATCTAATGCAGTCCGGCATTGACAGTCTCGGGACAGCCTTTAGCTCACTTCCCACTCAGATTGAAACTTCTATTGATAGTAAGCTAGCCCAGCTTGCATTGGACTTGGGCCTCACGATGGATGAGAAGATCAAACAGCTCAAACTGGATGTTGGTGTGGAATTAGCTAAACTGGGTCAAACCATGACTCTAAACCATACACTTTTTACTCGGACCCTCCAGTCTCTTCAGTCTCAAATTGCAGCTCTTCAACCTGCCCGGTCTCCACCTCCTCAGCATTCCTCTGAGCCGTGTGATGCAGATTTTCTCCCTCCCGTTTTTCGACCTGAGGTAGATGCAGATACTCGGTTAATGTCTTTGGATCTCTATCAAGCTGAGCTGCCAGTCCAGGTCCAGGCAGTTTCCTCTGTCTCTGCGTCCTCCTCCCATTCTTCACCATGTATCGACATGGTGGTATATCAAGGCTCTTCTCCGGCGGCTTCTTCCTCAGTTCCTCCACCTGTGCTCCCTCCGTGTTTGGACTTCATGGAGCTTCTGGCACTAATTTGGGCATCTTATCAACCTCATACTCCTCTTCTCGCTCTTCCTGCTCCTGCTCCGGCTTCTGTCCCTGATCAACCCAGTTTGGACTCAGCAGTGTTTTCGTTCTTTCTCCAAGAACTGTGGACACATCTTAAGAACTTAACTTAATTAGGCTGTTCGTCTTTTTGTGACTTCTTGCACAATTCTTTTTCTGTTTCACTCTGTATTCTTCTGTGTTTCCTTTAGTGTTTTTGATAATGTCAATGGGGGAGAATATTTTGATGATATTATGATTGAATGGATATCTTTTCTTGGGAAATCTGGAAATATGCATGTCTTGTGCTTTGTATCTATGTCTTTGGAAAGAATGCATATACTCTGGGGGAGCTATGTTTATGGGGGAGTTATGATCAATCAAAATTACAGTCATAGTTTGTCATCATCAAAAAGGGGGAGATTGTTGACTTAAATTGTGATTAAGTCTAAATTTGTTTTTGATGATGTGTTTGTATGGTTAATATTGTAATTTGATTATAATATATATGCAGTTGAGATTAATCTGTTGGAAATACCCTTGAAAATGGTATTTTAGTTTTCTAATGATTTTGTTTAAGTGTTCTAGGAGTTATAATAAAACAGAGCTGAGAAAAGAAGTCCACCGGTCTAGTTGAAGAGAAGTCCACCGGTGATTTTGATTAAATAATTAATAAAAGAAAAGTCCACCGGTGAATATAAAAATTAAAGAAGAAGTTATTCAAAGACGATGTCCACCGCTCGCTAGTCGACAAAAGCGGAAGACTTCGAAGAAGGCCTCATCCGATCGCTAAACGACAAGGCGGATGAGTAAACTGAAGTACTCCACCGCTCGCTAAACGACAAGGCGGATGAGTAAACTGAAGTACTCCACCGCTCGCTAGTCGACAAAAGCGGAAGACTTCGAAGAAGGCCTCATCCGAATCGCTAAACGACAAGGCGGATGAGTAAACTGAAGTACTCCACCGCTCGCTAAACGACAAGGCGGATGAGTAAATGGAATTCCTCTTCCGTCACTAAACGACAAAGGCGGAAGATGTCTAAGACTTCATCATCCGATGCCGGTTCAATGTTTTTCACTTGCATCATCCGATGGCGGTTCAAGACTACAAATGAGCTTTGTCTTCCGCCAGAATTCAAATAAACCGCGAAGCTACAGTGACGTCGTTTTCAAGCTTTAACTTCAGAACATTTATGGCGACGACGACTTACAACTACAATCGGCAACGGCTACCTGAAAATGTACGAAAGCTCTCCAACGGTAACAAAGTTTCTATTATTGGATAAGATGCATTAAAGTCAAGCCGATTTGCAGATAGAGTATTTAAGCTAAGGTTAGAGCTCGAAGGACTAACTTTTGCGAATTTGAATTCTGAGCCCTAAGCTGCGAAAGTGATAATACTCTGTATTTTCTCTACATCTCACAATCCTAACTTGAGATTCAATTCTTGTGAGAGTGTAGTCTGTGCTTAATTTTGCAAACTCAAGATATTTGTAAAGGCATTTGATCGGAGCCCGGAATCCCGATCTGTTTATTCTCGTGAGGAGAAGGGTAAGAATCTTCAAGGGGTGAGCCTTGGAGCGTGGACGTAGGCAGTTTGGCCGAACCACGTAAAAATTACTGGTGTCGAATTTCTCTCTCTCTCTTTGCTTTAATTGGTTGTCTGCTTTTAATCTAAAAGTTTTTTTTTTTTATTCAAGAGAGAAATTGTTTTAGACTTGAGATTAATTTAAAAAAGGTCTAATTCACCCCCCCCCCCCCCCTCTTAAACAATCTCGATCCTACAGGCAAGGTTGGCCGAACCACGTAAAAATCACGGTGTTATTTTTTTTTTCTCTCTCTTTTTAATTCGAATAAGTAAACAATAACTTAAGTAATTTATATTATAGTAAGTAAACTCGATTAGGAGAGAAAAGTTTAATTCACCTCCCCCTCCCCCTCTTATAGACAATAACGGTTCTTCAGTAGTATCACAACTATAGAAGAATGTTCGAATATTCTAATATTTATTTTTTTTACATGTTTATCTTTAGTGTTTAACTAATACCTTCAATATTTTACATTTTGCTGATTCTGCTGACCCTACCGATGAAAATTTATAGAAGATGACACATCGATGACTTGATATTGTTGCAATTATTGACTTCTTTTTAATGTTTATCGCTAATGATTTGAAATTGATTGCTCGGAAGTTGGAATGAAATTAACAATTTAGTTGGATTTACTATTTAGTTTGTATTTTCAAAGTAGTTGGATTAATTTTGGATATTGAATTTTGTTTCTTAGATTTTCTTTTAATGTTGGATAGATAGTTGAATTTATTTGAATGTTGAATTTTGTTTCTTAGATTTCATTTTAATGTTGGATAGTTTGATATTGGATTAGTTCATAGGTTAGGATGTTGCTGATTAAATAATTACATAAAAGAAAATTCCACCGGGTGACTATCTAAAATTAAGAAAGAAGTTTTCAAAGACGTGTCCACACGCGCTCGCTAGTCGACAAAGCGAAAGACTTTCGAGAAGGCTCATCCGTCTGCTAAAACTCAGAGGACTGATATAAAACTGTGAAGTCCTCCAACACCGTCATCGTAAACACAAGGAGCTGATGAGTAAACTGAAGTATCCACCGCTCGCTAGGCGACAAAAGCGGAAGACTCGAAATGCTCATCCGCTCGCTAAACCCATGGCGTATGAGTTAACTGAAGTACTCCAAAACCGTGCTCGCTAAACGACAAAGTCGGATGAGTACAAATGGAATTCCTCTTCGGTCACTACAAAGACAAAATGCGATATGCAGATGTCTAGAGACATCATCGATGCCTAGTGCCGTTTCAATTTTTTTCACTTGCCTTCATCCCGAATGTGTGGGGGCGGGATCAGACTACACGAGTGAGCTTTGTCTTTTCCGCCAGAATTCAATAAACCGCGAATCTACAGTGACGTCGTGTTGCCCAAAGCTTAACTTGCAGAACATTTATGGCGAGCGACGAACTTACACCTACAAGATCGTCAAGACGGCGTCCGCCCTGAAAATGTATCGAAAGCTCTGCCCCGGTAACCAAAGTTTCTATATGGAATAAGAGCATTAAGTCAAAGCCTATTATGCAGATAAGTATTAATGCGAGGTTAGAGCTCGAAGCGACTAACGTTTGCGAATTGAATTCTGAGCCCTACGCTGCGAGGGATAAGACTCTGTATTTTTCTCTACATCGCACAAAGCCTAACTTGGAGATTCATTCTTGTTGGATATGTAGTTCTTGCTTAATTTGCAACGCAAGATATTTGTAAAGGCATTTGATCGGAGCCCGGAATCCCGATATGTTTATTCCATTAGGAGAAGGGTAAGAATCTTCAGGGGTGAGCCCCTTGGAGCGTGGCGTAGGGCATGTTTTATGGCCGAACCACGTAAAATTACTGGTGTCGATTTCTCATCTCTCTCTTTGGCTTTAATTTGGTTGTCTGCTTTTTAATCTAAAAGCGTTTTTTTTTATATATATTCAAGAGAGAAATTGTTTTAGACTTATATATAATTGTAAAAAAGGTCTAATTCCCACCCCCCACCCCCCCCCCTCTTAAACATCTCGATCCCGTACACAAGACAAGGTGTGGCCGAACCACTAAAAAATCACGTGTTAATTTTTTTTTTCTCTCCATCTTTTTAATAATTCAA
Organism: Begonia masoniana; assembly: GCA_022432975.1. Taxonomy (NCBI): domain Eukaryota; kingdom Viridiplantae; phylum Streptophyta; class Magnoliopsida; order Cucurbitales; family Begoniaceae; genus Begonia; species Begonia masoniana. The sequence goes on along the minus strand of CM039508.1, from coordinate 24,687,823 downwards.
GAAGTAAATACAATAACTTAATTATTTATATTATAGTAAGTAACCTCCGATTAAGATAGAACAGTTATAATTCACCTCCCACCTGCCCCCTCTTATAGACAATAACGGTCTTCATAGTATCACAACTATCGAAGAATGTTCGACTATTTCTAATATTTATTTTTTTTTACCTGTTATCTTTAGTGTTAACTAATACCTTCAATATTTTACATTTTGCTGATTCTGCTGACCCTACCGATGAAATTTTATAGACGATGACCCATCGATGACTGATATTGTTGCAATTATTGACTTCTTTTTAATGTTTATCGCTACTGATTTGAAATTGATTGCTCGGAAGTTGGAATGAAATTAACAATTTAGTTGGATTACTATTTAGTTTGTATTTTCAAAGTAGTGGAGGATTAATTTTGGATATTGAATTTTGTTTCTTAGATTTTCTTTAATGTTGGATAGATAGTTGAATTATTTTGAATGTTGAATTTTTGTTTCTTAGATTTCATTTTTAATGTTGGATAGTTGATAGTGGATTTAGTTCATAGGTTAGATAGTTTGTATGTTAAAAATTTATATATTGTTAAAAAAAAAAAAAAAATCAGAATTTTTAATGGGAGGGACGGTTACCGCCGGTTCTGTGACCAGGATAAAAATCCTAGTGAATTTGGTCCGGTTCGATCCAATTCAGAACCGGACTAACCCGGACTGACCAGACCGTGGCCACCAAGAGGATATACGATGATGAAATCCTATTATGTTTTTATTTTATTGGTGTAATTATCGATTTGAACCCTGTACTATACCACTGTTTTCAATTCACCCCATGTACTAAAAAAACCGTTTAAACCGAACCCTGTAATTTGATTTTGTTATCAATTTTGCATTCTATTAATAATTTTATTAAATCCTCATTTAAAAATTATAAAACCATCTTGGATTCAGTTGAAATTTTTACTACATGTTTACTACCTTAATGAGAAAATAATCTGGATATTTTCGTTAATTTTTTACCACATGTACGATTTATTATAATTTTATTTTAGTATTTATAAACTATTATAATAAATCATAAAAATTTTTAAAATCACGAAACTTTTTTATTATCTACCCATGATAAGTTGAATATGTGGAAAATTTTTAAAATAAATCAAATATTGTTTGGTATTTGTTTAAATTAATCTCAGTTTCTTCTTTACTTTATAAATTAATTTTTAAAAAACTACCAAACGATATTTGATTTATTTGAAAATATTTTCACATATTCAACCTATCACGGGTAGATAATAAAATTGTTTTGTGATTTTCTAAAATTGGTAGGATTTATTATAATATTTTTATAAAATATTATAATAAAATTACAATAAATCGTACATGTTGTTAAACAATCACAAAAATTTTCAGATTATCTTCTCATTAATTAGTGAACATGTAATAAAAATTTCAACTGAATCCAAAATTATTGCTAATTTTTTAAATGAGGGTTTAATAAAATTATTGATAAAATGTCAAATTGATTACAGAATCAAAGTACAGGGTTTCAGTTTGATGGTTTTTTTTAATACAGGGGGCGAATTGAAAAAAAGTGTATAGTACAGGGTTCAAATCGATACTTACCCTATTTTATTGATAGTGAAGGTAAATCATAATGTATATTAATATTCAATAGTACTATATACAATTAAATGCAACTATAAATAAACAATGTAATATAGAAAATAAATCATTATTCATACAACTTATTTTATAATATTGTTTGCTTTTAAAATAAAGATCTAAGACATGTTCAAACAAATGACAAATTTAATGACGTCTATGAAGTGTAGTTGTAGAACTGCATGGTAGATATAGGGGTGATCGTAGTCCGGTTCGATCCGATTTTTGAAAAATTTAAGATCGGACTACTAAATTTGGTTTTTAATTTTTTGCACAAATAAGCCAAAAAATTTTCCCAGAACCGGACAAAAATTCTGGTCTCGGTTCTGGTCCTCCCGGTTTGTTTTTTTTTTTTTGCACTATAACTAAAAATAAAAATAAAAAAATCAAATCAAATTTTTGGTTTTGTCTAATTAATCACAGGAAGACAAGTTGGGAAGCGACTCCAAAAATGCCATTATGGTAGTCTTGATCAACTTCAAACAATTATATAGGCTAAACACCACCAATCACCATAGAGATTCTTAAAATTCTTGATGAATTTCACCATATTTTTCCACACCTTCAGGATTCAGGACTTCAATTTGACTTGAAGGAGCACAACCCTTTCGAAGTTGTCCTTATCGATGCCCATATGCGCAAAACTCTTGTGTCTAAAATGTTACATTGGCATTGTTCAACCAAGAAACAACCCATTTGCATCTCCCATGTTGTTTGCCATATATGTCTAGATACATCACTGCTGCAATTCTGAGTGCGATGTTTGTCAATCCTGCTATTACCTGTTCCAGAACGACCTTGGAGCCACATTGCTATGGACGATCAAGAGGCAAAGATTGTATTATGGTTGTCATTGACTAATTCACCTTTTACAGCTCCACGGATGGCTTTTCTTTTCTTGAAACACCCCTCAAAAACTCCCATGATACTTAAACAAAGGTTTCTCACAGTTAATGTTTCTAACAGACTTAATGTTTTGGCAATGCTACTCTGCTCTCACCAAGAGACCCTGTAGCAATTAGGGTTATTTCACTAAATTTCAATCTAACACTAACAGGGTCGGCACTCTCTCGGTGAAGCCGAGAGAGTGCCCTAAATACCATAACAGAATCACGAGAAATCGAGATACAGTAGGCATCGAGAGATTAAAACCACAATAGATATGAAAAGTGAGAGCAGAAAATACCTGTTGGGCGAACAGCGAGCCAGCGAGAGCGACTGGAAGAGACGGCGAGATACAGCTACGCACGGCGAGGGCGACTGGCGGCTGGCGCGAGAGACACGGCGAGGCGACTGCGAGAGACAAGGTGAGGCGAAGAAACAGGGAAGGCGACTGTCGAGGACTCGAGCAAAGCGAAGAAAGACGAGAGTCAGAACTCAGAAACTAAGTTCGATTTTTAGGGCTTGGATGGGCAGCGGGACAGCGGCCAGCTTAACAGTCCGGGCCGGTTCTACACAAAATGAGTCACCAAAATCGAGAACCGCACCAATAACAGCGGTTCTTGAAAAAAAACCGATTTATGTTATTTTCTAAGGCAAAACCGCCCAGAACCGGACCAAACCGTCAGTTCTGGCCTGGTTCTTCAGTTCTCCGTTTTTTTTGCTCACCCCTAGGTAGATATATGGTAGCTTTAACACAATAATTATGTTTATTTTCTCTTTTGTTGTTTTGCTTAGCTCATCAAAATATATTTTTATATAATCTAAATATATTTTTTAATAGAAAATAAAACTAAACGACTCTTGCTGGGGATCGAACCCAGAATCTCTGGTTCCGTAGACCAGCGCCTTATCCATTGGGCCACAGAGTCAATTGAACGATTACTCTACTATTTATGTATTAATCACCGTTTACAAACAAGCTTTGATATCCAAATCATTACTGGTCTCAAGCCGCACTTATTGAATTCGATGATTTAACTTTTTTATTCTATATCATATCCATAACCAGACTCTTCACAATAACAACAATAGTGGGCTTCTCCTACCCAAACAATCGAATGACTCAAGCCACTCTCTATAATCTTATGGATGCACTGTTTATCATTACACGGAAAAAGCAACATTTACGAGTCATAAGCATACATCTTGTACACCAAAGAACGATATTATAACACTGCATTCAGCGTTGCTCGATTGACCCAAACAGATCCTCGTATGATTTCTTAGGTGCGTCAGCACGAGAAACTATCTCGACAACTTTATACGATGCTTGAGGATTGACCAGTGCTTCAACAGCCACCTCAGAAACCTGATCTCTAGATATGCTCCCTTCGTAGAGAGAGTCCTGCATGGAGAACACCAGGGGAAAATGTCTGAAAACCAAATAAATCAACCAAACTCAAATCACTTGATCATATATATACTTGCATAAATTGCTAAGTGCCCCATTTTAGATAAAAAGAAGTTGCTCAGATTGCATACTTCCGGCTTCATGATGACATTTCCAGAGGGTGGCTCATTTTTCAATCCGCCAGGCCTGATTATTGTGTAGTTTATGCCTGATTTCCTTATATATTGCTCTGCTTGCAGCTTTGCTATTAGAGTGAGCCCAAAAACATTCAGGAAGATGTAAGCAGGGTTTAATATCTGCCCCATTGCAGCTCCATTAACTAAAATGGAACTGATGAGAATGAATCTTTTGACACCGGACTTGCGGCATGCTTCTACAAGATTTACAGTCCCAAAGTTGTCGACCTGCACCATCACGGTCATTCTTCAAGGGAAAAAAGTAGATAGCTAAATCAACAATACAGTAGGTTGTACATTGGCGAAGAACTTTTCCTGTTACTTCATTACTTCGCTTTGCTTGTGGCCGTTAAAATTATATAAATGGAAAACAAATGATAAAGGCAATAAAGAAAAGCTTGTACTAGCAAGATAGGTAAAAAAAAAACAACGATGAATATTGATATTGTATAACCGTTAGATGTATTTTTTTTTATACACGTTGCCAGATGTTTATGTTTTGTAATCCTTCCCATTGACAAGAAATATTAGAAAAGAACAGAGTAATATTCATGCAGGTTTTTAGTTCGATGACAATGCCGATTCCTACAATATGAACGCTAGCCTCTAGAACCTTTACAGCCTCTGCGCTACTAAGCATAATAAACAGACACTTGCACAAAACAATTTAATATTCTATACCATGATAAAACTCAGATGAACGGTCTTAGTTAAATATATCATTTGTTGTAAGTAAAAAATTTCCTAACCCTCCATGGAGCAGTTAAGTCCCAACTTGGACGAAAGCCAGTTGCACAAATCACAGCTTCTGAATCATCACCTATGCTTTCTGCTAGCTTTGACGAGCCTTCAGTAACATCTGCTCTCACCTGAAACAAGAATAGATTGTTAAATGACCACCAGCCCAGAGAAACTTAAATTGTTGAGTTTATAACTATTTCTCATAGTGACTGGGTTTTTTTAATGATCGCCACGGGAGGAAATTGTAATTTTAAAAGAGATAAAGAATTGCAATAAAAGTTTGGACACATGATCTTAGGCGCTTTTTATCATCCTAAATTACTAATCCAAAAATTTGATACAATGTTTACATTTGCTACATAGTTCAGTGTTTCTGAAAACATTTTAGAAAGTTTTCTTTCTTTCTTTCTTTCTGAAAACATTTTACAAATTGGTTTCTTCAAATTAGAAAACAATAATTAACCATTTATCGATTCTCAATGTTCGTAACATGATAATGATAATGGAAACCAAATTAGCAATAGTATTTCTATCAATTAACAAACCCATTTGAATTCTCAAAGACTGCTTGAAGCTTTTGACTCTTAAAGAGTGAAAACATCAGATAAACTCACAATTTGAAGAGCTGGGTTGTCAATTGAAAGAGAAGTTTTCGCCTTATCCAAGTCTCGAACACCAGCTTTCACAGAAAAACCCTTAGCAAGAAGCTGTTCAACTATTCTTTTCCCAGTATTTCCGGTGGCACCGGCAACGAAGATCTTTTTCTTCACATTTAACTCGCCCTCAGTTTTCTCAGAAACTTCTGCAATTTCATCCCTTCCCATCTGAAAGTTATATAACATGGAAACACAATTGGTTCAAGATAAGAGGGTGATTTTTGTGTTCCTGACGTAAATCTAAAAACCCAAAGAGGAGAATGAGAACATATGAGCAGTTCAATTCACTCCAATGGTAAAAAAATTTAACAGTCTAGTTCTAGCAGCTTCAGGTTAACGAATAACGTCTATCGCAAACCCTCACCCTAATCTAGAGTTGCAGATTTTTAAGAAATTAAATAAATTCGAATCACATAAGTGGGTGTTTGAAGCGGGTTACCTTCGTAGAAACGAGGGAGAGAGAGGTTGTTCGCTTGGTGAGGGAAAAGAGAATGGAGAGGAAGGGTTTAGAGAGAGAAAAGATGGGAAAATGGTTGGTATAGAGGTGGGAGTTAAGGGAGCAGGGAGAAACGGAGGAGCTTCTGGAGATGGGAGGACTGGTCATTGGCCAACCACAGAACTTCCCTCCAGTTCAAATCCTGATAGAAAGCTCTCAAATTGCCACGTTTTAGGTTATACTACCCCTCAATTCTACGTTTTAAGTTTTTTTTTTTTTTTTGATAAAATGCAATTTGACCCATATATTATAGTAAAAATAAGGAAAAAGTTTAATTTAGCCCCCAACATATGGGATCAGTGGTCATTTGGCTCTTAACGTTTATTTTTGACCCAATCAAACCCTATCGTATAAAACGTTTGTAATTCAAATCCTCCCGTTAATTTTTCAGTTAAATTTGATAGATTTCCTTTCAAAATTTCTAAATTACCCCTCTCTCTCCCTTTCGGCCCCAAATTCAGTTCGGTAGCGAACATTTGGGTAATGGCAGAGCAAACATCCACCTAAGATCGAAGCCGTCAATTTTTGCCCCTTTGCAAAGATGGACTTATTCAAGAAGCTATGAAGCTTTTGCGCGAAAAGGGTACGATTCCTGAAGTTGTCATTTACACTACTGTTGTTGAAGGATTCTGCAAATCCCAGAAGCTTGACGATGCCATCAGGATTTTCAGGAAAATGCAAAACAATGGCATTAAACCTAATGCCTTTAGCTACACTGTATTGATTCAAGGGATGTACAAGTGCAACAAACTGGATGATGCTGTTGCGTTTTGCTTCGAGATGTTAGAATCTGGGCATTCCCCAAATGTCACTACCTTTGTCTGGTTGGTTGATGGGTTATGCAAAGATAAGGGCGTGGAAGAAGCTCGGAGTTTCATTTTGAGATTAATTTTAAAATGTTCGCTACCGAACTGAATTTAATTTCAATGTTTTGGGGGAGAGATCTTCGATCTTAGGTTGATGTTTGCTCTGCCATGAAAAGAGATATCGAAGTTTCCCGAGAGAGAGAGAGAGAGAGAGAGAGAGAGAGAGAGAGAGAGAGAGTAGTTTGGGAATTTTGAAAGGGCATATGTCAAATTTAACTGAAAAATTGACAGGAGGGTTTGAATTCCAAACGTTTTATACGATAGAGTTTCATTGGGTCAAAAATAAACGTTAGGAGCCAAATGACCACTGATCCCATACGTTAAGGGCTAAATTGAACTTTTTCCTAAAAATAACAATTTATACCGTAAACTCAGATAATTGACAAAAATAACCTTAATATATTGATAATAGATAATTCGCCTCTTACCGTGCTATTTTCGTTAAAATAACACATTTTCATCACGTATTATGTTTTTCTACCTGAAATCCAATGTGTGAGTCCATCATCCTCCAAAGCCAACTTTCTCATACCATAATGTGGGTCTCTTTGTAATTCTCTGACCATTAATCCATTATCGTTGTTGTCTAGGAATGCTATAGAAGAACAAAAGGAGAGAAACAATGAATCGGAGAATGAAAATGGAGCTGAGTTTGGACAATTGTCCCACAACCATTTCTGATGTTATTGCGAAAGTTTAAGAACTCAAAGACTGTTCGGTGAAAGTGTTGAAGATTGGCTATTACTTGAAAGGATTGGAGGAGGAGATGAGAAAGATTTAGGTTTTCAAAATGGAACTTTCTCTCTACGTGCTTCTCTTAAGAGACGATCTCTCTCTACTTCTGTGAATCTGCTGCTATTTTTTTTTAACTTTGGAAGATGGGTTCTGTAACACCCGGCATTTTTGCCATGTAATAGTTTTTCCCGGATCGTTTAAACGGGATTAATATTATATTAATACAATGAATATTTTGGTTAAAATGATAGAATGTTTGAGGGAAAACCAAACTAAGTGTAATCAAAACAAGCCAATTAGGTTAAAAGCTAATGGAAGGGTAAATGTGGAAGTGATTATGGTAGGTGGAAGCAAACCAATGGATGAGTGCCAAGTGGCAACTTGTTGAAGAAGATATGTCTTCTCTTCCTCCTACGTGAAGCTCACTTCTACCTCCCCTTTCTGTTTTCTCTCTTCCAGGCAATTGAAACAAAACTTCCACACTTTGTTTCTCCAGCATTTCTCCGTTTTTTTTTTCAGCAAAGGTGAGCGTCTTTTAACGCTAACAAGTTTGGACAAGTTTAAAGTGAGTTTTTACCGAAGTTTAGGGTTTCAGTTTTGGGTGAAAACTCACTGTTTTGGATGAAAACACGTTAGTGTGTTTTCTAAAGTGTTTTAAGTGTGTTTGCTGCGTTTCCTACGTGATATTAGTTAGCATTTGTAGCGTTTAAATTCTGTACATTCATGTTACAGATCCGAACTCTCCAGGGACGTTCGAGCACACTGCATTGTCGCAAACAGGTAAGTTCATATCTGTAGGTTGGCCTTTAAGGCCCTACATCACGGAGGTACTAGGTATTTCAGTTATGTCGGGTTGTTTTGGGTAGAAAGGTTATAGTTTATATTTCTAAGTTATCTGTGTTTCTTCTTCATAGTATGTTCTGTTATTTCTGTCGTCTGCCAGTTTAAGTTTAGACACCGTTCATGCATACACGATTTTCTCTGAAAGCTCATGCAAAACTGTTTTCTGTACACTGTTTGAAACTAAACAAGATAAAATCTGACTGTCTGTAATGTACTGGTTAAGTGCGGGATGGGGACTGGCCCTCTGGTTTTATCCCTCCCTGGGAATCTGAAAATTTGTCCCTAGCAAGGACCCTCTGGTTTTATCCCTCCCTGGGAGTCTGAAAATCTGCTATGCTTGATAGTGCACCATCTGTTTGCCAGTTCTCCTATAAGCCCCACTTATACCCCTCTGCCACTGTAATGTAAAGTTCTGTTCTGCCACTGTATTCTGAAAACTGCATGCATAGCATTCTGCATCACTGCATTTATATTATGTCCTTACTGAGTTTTAGACTCATAGGTGAACTCTTTGATGTAGGTACTGAACCCGAAACCGAGGATCTTGTTCCTCAAAATGATGATCTAATGTAGAGGGTGGATCGAGCTCATGGGGTGGTTGCTGCAGTCAGACACAATTTTCTGTCCCGAGGTTTAAGTCTTAGTTTTTAAAGTAAAGTTCACATCTGTAAACTATTCTGGAAATTCTGTTGTGTTTGTCTTAAAATTCTATTAAGGTTCTGTGCGTTGTTTTAAAAACTCTTTAGGAAATTCTGTTGGATATATACATAATGTATCAGCTCTGATGTCCAAGTTTTAAATCCCCGGTTGACAGTTGATAGTTGTTTCCTGTGAAATATCTTGAAAACATTCTGGAACTGCTTGAGTTCTCCCTTTTCAGGTCATGCATGGATGGTCTCGAATTTTAGAGCTATCCATGCAGTTTGTTTTCTTGAAATCTATCATTTGTAATGAAGGTCTGAAACCTGCATGCCTTCTCTTGTGCTCGAGGACCATGTTTTGATGTGGTTTGAGAATCTGAGGCGTTTAAGTCTTCTGTCTTTATGCCCTCTGTTTGTATGCTTTCCTGTCAAAAGTTGTAAATTCTGCCTTTAAAACTATGTCTTCCGATTACACCTACCGGTAGGAATTTTGCCTGCATCTACCGCCAAACAATATCTCTGCCTTAGGTTTTCATCTTCCGATTTAAATTGCTATCTGCATCTTCCGATGACGTCAGAACATCTTCCGACTGACGTCATACGATGATTTCTGCCTTCATCTTTTCTTCTGCCGATTATGTTTAAATGCCTGCATCTACCGTCTGACGTCATCCCCTCTTCCGATGACGTCATCCACTGTTTTCATCCCCTGCCGATTACATTTAATGTCTGCATCTTCCGGTGACGTCATCCATCTTCCGGCTGACGTCATCACACATTCCGATTATGTTAACTGTTTTTCCCATTTGAAGTAGCATCTACCGATTGACGTCACCCTTACTTCTGTCCTTGCATATGCATTTTCCTTCTGACGTCAGCTCACATCTTCCGCCAATCTTCCGATAGTCTTCCGCTATTGCTCTGCCATTAATGTAGACTGATTCTCGTTGCCTCAGTCTTCTGATTTTATATTCTGTTTTCTGCCCTTACCACCTTCTTCTATTATTTGTTCTTCCTTCCGATTGTAAATCTGTTCACGGTGTTTTTCCCGTTTTGCTTCCGAATACGGGGAATGTTTTTCCCTTCTTCCGAAAAGTTTATGAGTCACTTTCAAAGCTCATCCTGTCAATTGCATTTTTCAAATCTTGTTTATGTTTAAATTTCTTCAGTTTATCTCATTTCACTTCTGATTTCTGTGGAGTTCTAAAAGTCCAGTCGGTTTTGTTTTAAAAGTATAATGTTAAAAAAAAAAAGAAATAAATAAATAGTCACCGTTTTCTGTTAACTTTCCCGGAGTGACGGTTCCGATCCCGGACTCCGATCGGGATCCGGTTTCGGGCTGTTACAGGTTCTTGGAAAAAGTTTGTTTTGATGAATTTAGTAGTGGGTTTGCAGCTATTTTGACAGAGCAGTTCAAGGAGCTCAAATCGAAAAATGAAGCCCCGAAGAAAATGGTATTTCTCGTAGAAAAAGATGACAATTGATGAAAATATGTTATTTTAATCAAAAATAGCACGGTAGGGGTAAATTGTTCATTATCAATACATTAAGATTATTTTTCTCCATTATCCGAGTTTATGGTGCAAATTGTCATTTTCACTATAATGTGAGATCTAAATTGCACTTTACCCTATTTTTTCATTTTTTTATTTTACAATTTGTAAGAACTAGGGGTGGGCAGACCCGAAACCAACCTGAGGAACCGAACTGACCCGAGTGTTCGGTTCGGGTGCAGGATTTTTTTTTGGTGTTCGGGTCGGGCTCACTAATAAACTTTCGGGTTCGGTTCGGGTGGAGGCCAAACCCGAACCGAACCGAAAAACCGAAACCACGCTTAAGCGTATTCCTAATGGAGGCAATGGCCTCGGTCAGGTTGCGGCTCAACCTCTGAAATCTCTTGTGCATCGCAGACGACTTCTTCAATGCGGAAGCAGATAACGAGTCAGGCGGCAAGACTTCGGATCTGTTGTAGCTCAACCTCTGAAAATCTCTTGTGCATCGCAGACGACTCCTTCAATGCGGAAGCAGAGAACGAGTCAGGCGGCAAGACTTCGGATCTGTTCTGGGTCCCGACAAGAACTTGCTATACGAGGTCGTCGTCCGTAGTGGGTCGGCTTGACCAGCAGTCAAGAGCCGTAGCCATGGGTCCGGCGCTGAAGAAGGGTAGGGTCGAATGTAAGCGGAAGCAGAGGGAGTCGAGCAAGGATAGACTTTTAATGAGAAAGAAAACGGGGGTGAGTAAGGGGAAGAGGAACGAGGAATATGCAGGAAGGAAAGAGAGAGGGAGGGTGGGGAATGGCAATAAATGAGGGATGAGGAGGGTGATGGCGATGTAAGAGCAGAATGCAGAGGCAAAGTTTCAAGGTGAGAGAGAGTTGAAGGAGACCGACCAGAGCATAAAAACACTTGGTGAGGCAAATGTGATGAAACAAAATTGTAAGTTTTTCTCAGGCTGCAACTTGCAAGGTTTTAAATTTTAATTGTATTTATTTCATGTTTACAAGTCTGAACCGACTTGACCGGAACCGAACCGAACTGAACTTTTTGGTTCGGATCTGTTTTAAGTTATTCAGGTTTGGGTTTGGGTTCGGGTTCGGAAACCGGAACCCGAAACCGAAAAGGTCGGTTGTGTTTGATCTAAAACAGAACCGAACCGATGATTGCCCACCCCTAGTAAGAACTTGTCTTAAATGTTGGGAATAATGTGCCCAACAAGAAAATGTTACGAACATTTTTATTGCTGTAATTAATAAATAAATTTTATGATTAATTTTTATGTTTGCATTATTAGATATGCTTTATAAATTCAAAGAAAAATTTTTTATTATTTGTGCAATTTTAAATTTACATACATGTTGATATATGTGAGATTAAATTTAAAAAGAAATAATCATAATAGTCAATGACTTATATTTGAAGTAAATGATCTTCAAATTAATAAAGTCATAAATACAGTTCACTTCGTTGAGAACGTATAGTCAAATCTCGACTATATATGTAGTGACATAAAGTGATTGTATTTTATATAATATGATTATATAGAACTGGACCAGATGAAATTATATTGTTATTATAATATCCGTTAAATGAAGAACAATTAATTTTATCATAATGATAGTCATATATGTATGATCTTAATTCATTGTATTTAGTAGACTCCTATTTCATTTTAATTTATTCTTTGATTTACTCGGTACAGTTTTGTATGAGTTGCATTACATAAACCTTGTATTTTGGGAATAAATTAAATGAGTAGCTGGGAATGCTAACATTGATACAATGAAATCCATAATACAAGATTCCCTTATTTGTTAGTTCATGGATTGAACAATTAGAACGCAAATTCATAAATGTTATGAATTAATTATTTAATCAAGAACTAATGATAGTCAAGGATAAAGATGTAATATGAGAGGTTAACGGATTTTATACCTAGCTCTATTACGAATCTTAATGGAGGATTAATACATATGTAATGACTATATCAATGGACATTACTTTGAGTAAATATACTTTATAGTTCTAAGAGTGCAACTCTAGGTATTTAGTGGAATTACTCTAGAGTTAATAATTGTGTTATTTAATATAAAGCGTTTATATTAATTAACAAATATTATTGGAGCTTAGGGCTATAGGTCAATCGGTCTCTCTGTCATCTTATATCACTATTTAATTTCCATGTTACAAGAATAAATATATATAAATGATTAATCAAATTAATTATTTATAAACACTCAAATGAATATATTGTTATTCAAAATATATAAATAGTTTTTATATTTTGAATTCAAAATAAAATATCTCATTAGATGAGATATTTTTAAGGGATTTGAATTAAATTTGAAGAATCTCATCAGATGAGTTTTGATCTTCAAATTTAAAGTGGTTATGTAACAAACTATCAAATCAGATTTTTGAGATTTGAATAAAAGTAGATCTGGAAAATCTGAATAAATTAGATTTAATCTACAGTTGACTTATAGTTTGTTTACTATTTAAAAGTAGATCTGAAAAATCTCATAAGATGAGATTATCTCGAAAAGTAGTTTTCATAAATATATTCTAAAAACTGTTTTGAGATTATATGATTAATCGATAAATTTAATTTACTCGATAAATCAACTACTAATCAAATTAGATTTGATTAGATACGATTTATTTTTAAAAATTAGTTTTTATTAGAATAAATCTAAAAATTAATTTTAAAATAGATCTATAAAATTATCAAATGTGATTTGACAGAAAATAACGAAGAACAACTGAAAAACAAATCCCTAGAGAAAAATGTGTGACCTTTCCTTATTTGATTTTAGAAAAACGTTTTCTAAGATCGAAGAGAAACGTCTTATGTGTTGAGAACACGTCTCTCCAAAAATATAGGAGTGTGTTATTCTTATAAGAGGGACGCCCACACGTCAGGAAATTTAAGTGTAAAGATCTTCAGAGAAGACTCGACGGTTTCAAAGTCTTCGGAAAAACACCTGATCCTGAGTTAAAGCTGTTAAGATCAGACAAAAGTACCTGAGTAAAAGCGTTGCTTCAAGAGGTATATTCTTTTATTATTTCACAATCTAAATTCTAATAATTTTTCTCAATATAAATTGTTTACATTTTGAAAAATTACATATTTCTCAAAAATAATTTCTTTTAGACTAAATATCCAATTTATGATTTTTTGATGATTTTAAAATAGTTTTAAAGTTATAAGGTGACGCATGTCACTATTATTATGAATAATAGTGAATTCCGCCGTGCGTAGGGAACTCGAAAACCAACATTAAATGACACCAGGTGACTAATATAGACCCCAAAGTCAATGGTTTGTACAACGGATACCTTTTAGGGAAATTACCAAAAACAACCACAAAATATCGGTTTTTTTCAATTCCAACCACGAAGTATTATTTTTAACAATTTAAACCACGACGTATCGAAAAAGTGCCAAAAACGACCACGCTGGACGGACGCAAAAAACCGCCGTCCGTCCGGGTCACTGTTCACGTGAACAGTGCGGACAGACGGTAAAAATACTGTCCGTCCGGGTCACTGTTCACGTGAACAGTAACCTGTTTACGTTCTTTTTTCTCCGTTTTATAAATTAATTTTTAAAAAATACTAAACGATATTGGATTTAGTTAAAATTTGTAATATCCGGTTTGTACGGACCTTTTATTATATTATGATTATATTGTTATTGGCATTTTTGTAATTATGTCAAATCAGGTCCGATTTACGAAAAGAAAACGTCATTACGATCCTAGCGATTAATTAGAATTTTAAGGAATTTACGGAAATTTTCGGAGATCAAACACTATATTCCGAGTAAATACGCTTTTCGTAATGTAAAAGACGTTCTCGTAAAAATAGCAAACGAGGTCCAAATTGCGAACGGACAGTTTTAATAAATCCCTGGCAATGAATAGAAGTTATTGGCAAAATATGAAACTTTCGAGAATCCGAATAGTTGGACGATTAACGAAACGAAGGACGAAACTAATAGAATTAAGTACTAAGGGCAAAATAGTAATTTGCAAACTAAATTTTATAAAAATAACAATCACCTCCCTATTCCCTCACTTCTCTTCTTCTCTCTGGAATTCACAATCGCCAGAGGCGATTTCTTCACCCCTCAGCCGACGACTTCCAACGATCCGACCTCCGTCCGACCTCCGTTCGTTCTGATTTCTTCACAGTTTCTCCTCCTCTCGCTACTCTCGGTATGTAGCTTCAATCTCTGAGCGTTTGTTTCGAGTTTTAGTTCGATTTAGGGTTAGGGTTTAAATTAGGTTTTCCGTTAAAAACGCGATTTAGGCTTCGTAATTAATAGGTTAGCTATAATTACGTATATATTGAACGTATTGAACGTTATTGGACGAAGAAAAGTCGAATTGCGAAAAAGTTATAAATTGGTAAAATTTCGGGTTTTAGGGGAAAACTCGTTAATTTGGATAATCGAGCTATAATTAATGTTCGAAAAGCTTTAATTAGCTAAGTGAAGAATTTAGGAGAATTCTTTAGCTAAGTTTTGAAATTTGGACATTTATGGTTTAAATTGGTTTTAACTGTGAATGTCGTATTTTTCTCAGACACCCGACTCTCGTAGACGAAACTTGAGATCCAGCGCGCTCGAGGTAAGTTTTCGTGACTTACTTTGACCCAAAGGTCTGCACCATACTCCGTCGTCGTCTCGAGAATACTCGAGGAACTGTTTGTTTTATGTTATTCTGGTTGGGTAGTTAGGTTAGTTGTTTATAGGTTCTGCTTTACTGCCATGAATGTATGCATGTTGTTTGTTTACTTTCCGCTGATATGAACTGTTCATGCATCACGGTTTTCGAAAGTCATGAAAAGGAATTTCTGCACGTGTTTTTAAGAAAAGGAACGTATATCTGAAATGAAATCTGTAACGAAATCTGAATGAATAAACGTAATCTGTCTGTTTCTGGTCACGCGAGATGGGGCTCAGGCACGGCTGTGCGTGTTGCAAGCGTGTACCCCCCCTCTCTAACCCCACGGGGTAGTCCAACCGCCGGATGGGCCCCCTTGGGTTAGTGGGTCGAGGTCTCGGTGACAATTCTGTCTGTCTGTGACGTAATGAATCTGTAATCTGTAATTCTGTATCTGTAATCTGAATCTGAGCATGATTTCTGAATGGCATACGCACGCATGCATCTGCATTTACGTAGCTTACTGAGATTTCAATATCTCATATGTGTCTGTATGGTGTAGGTAACCTCTTAGGTGATATCGAACCAGGTGAGGACGGCGTTCCTCCGTCTGATGCAGTTGATGGATGACGGCCGTGGGAGTGCGCTATGTAGTCGAGGCACTTTCTGACCCGTGGGGATGTATGTCTGGACTCTGGGGTTATTTTGGGATGTTTTGAATTGATAATTGTATAGAATATTTAGGTTGTTTGGATCTGGATAGGGATTAGATAACGTTTTGATAATTGTATGTAAAACGTTTTGGTTTAAACTGTTTAATGAATGTTATGGAAATGTTTTGATTGGTTTTAGGTTGATACGGTTATGCTCGATGTTTAGATACATCAACGCAGTTGTATTTCGCAAAGTCCGCTGCGAGTCGGTTGGATTTAAGTTATAAGCGTTATGAGGTAAATTGAGAGAATGGGTAAAGAAGGGTGTGAAATTCTGCTCTCTGGAATCGGACTCCAGAGAGCTTGAGGAAATTGTGTTGCTCTCTGGAAATTGTGATTCCAGAGAGCAAGTGTAAGGAAAAGAATGAAGCGAGAAAGAGGGGTGGGTCGCTGCAAGGTTGCAGCGACTGGGCGCTGCATGTTGCAGCGACCATTCGCTGCAACATGCAGCGAATGTGGCGCTCGGGCGCTGCAAATTGCAGCGCCCGATCGCTGATACTCTTGGGGGGCAGAATCCCGATTCTGCCCTCCCCTTTTGTGTGTTCTTGTAAATGTTTTTTAAATTAATGTTTTAAGTTTTCAATTAATTATTAAATGTCTTGTTCTAAATGATTTTAAGGTTCGAATTGATTTCCGATTTCAGTTCTGACTTCAACCTCAGTTTTTATTCCGCACAAAGTTTTATTTAAAGTAAAGAAAAGTAATAAGTATAAAATGAAAAATTTATACGGGGAAATTGGGTATAGTGTCTGGGGTGTTACAAAATTTTTATCACATATTCTCAACATTATGAGAAGATAATCGGAAAAGTTTCGTGATTTTATAATACTTATATGATTTATTATAATTATTTTACATATGTTTTATAAAATAAATAACTAAAATTATAATAAATCGTACAATTGTTAGAAAATCAAGAAATTTTTCAGCTTATCTTCTCATAATATGGTGAATATGTGATAAAAATTTTAACTAAATCCAATATCGTTTACTATTTTTCAAAAATTAATTTATAAAACAGCAAAAAAAAAAATTTAAATGGGTACTGTTCACGTGAACAGTTCCCGTCCAGACGCAAAAACCGCCGTCCGTCCGGGTCACTGTTCACGTGAACAGTGCGGACGGATGGTAAAAATACCGTCTGTCCGGGTCATTGTTCACGTGAACAGTGACCTGTTTACGTTCGTTTTTCTCCGTTTTATAAATTAATTTTTAAAAAATACTAAACGATATTGAATTTAGTTAAAATTTTTATCACACATTTCCAACGTTATGAGAAGATAATCTGAAAATTTTCGTGGTTTGCTAACACTTGTACGATTTATTATAATTTTAAATATTTATTTTATAAAACATAAGTAAAAAAATTATAATAAATCATATGAGTATTGTAAAATCACAAAACTTTTCCAATTATCTTCTCATAACGTTGGAAATATGTGATAAAATTTTTAACTAAATCCAATATCGTTTAGTATTTTTTAAAAATTAATTTATAAAACGGAGAAAAACGAACGTAAACAGGTCACTGTTCACGTGAACAGTGACCCGGACGGACGGTATTTTTACCGTCCGTCCGCACTGTTCACGTGAACAGTGACCCGGACGGACGGCGATTTTTTGCGTCCGTCCGGCGTGGTCGTTTTTGGCACTTTTTCGATACGTCGTGGTTTAAATTGTTAAAAATAATACTTCGTGGTTGTAATTGAAAAAAACCGATACTTTGTGGTTGTTTTTGGTAATTTCCCCTTTTACTTCATTTTTCATCAAATAAATATCATAGTTTGAAGATTTAGCATGGCAACTCTCCCTCTCCAAGATTCACCGTAAATACCCTCCTTTACTCCTCACCCATCTCCACCTCAATCTCTTCCACTTCTCTGTTTTCCTTTTGTTTCTCCCAAAAACGACCTCTGCGAAGCCGAAAATGGTGTTCAGGAAATCAAACAGACTGCCTCAAGCTGCAGCTCTAAAGCAGGTTCTGAAGAGATGTTGAAGCTTAGGGAGAAAACAGCAAGGCGAAGAAGACGAGCAAGGCTTCCCTCGACGTACCAAAAAGCCATTTTGTGGTGTACGTAGGAGAAAGCAAAAACAGATTCATCGTTTCTCTGTCATTTTTTACTCACCCTGAGTTCAAAACCTCCTCAATCAAGCAACCAAAGAGTTCGGGTGACGCCTTTCTCTCTCAACATCCCCGCTCAGATGAAAAAACACAAAAATGGCTAAAGATGAAGCTGCTTCACTGCTTCTCTATTTTTTTTAGCTTTCATTTCTGACCCGAAACAAATCAAACCCAGTTCTAGTATTATCGATCGTCTTCTGGGTTTAGATCTGCAAATCTAGAGTAGTTTCAAAAATTATCCTCTCACTTTGGTGTTGGGATTGAGTATGCCATTGATACCTAGATACGTAAAACACAGGCCGATTTTCAACTAGAGTCGACCGGGAGCTTAAACCGTAAGCTCGCTCCTCGGATCCGCCAAGGGTATATTTTACTTTTTATTGCCTACACTTTGCACACCATTTCACTTCTACATTTCGGTTCCACCATAGCACCCACTCTCACCTTTAAATTCCTTGTTATTTCCTTATTTCTTGCTTTATATTTTCTCTTGTCCCTAACATCTAATTTCATCTTGTTCTCTTAATTTCTTGCACATTTCATTCTCTCTAACTCCATATATATTTCGGCCATACTACTAATTAGCTTCCTTGTTTATTTAATGCATTAAGTTTAGTATTTTATTTCATTAAATCATATATCGCACACTTTCACACAATCGAGCACAAACCTAGCAATTTGTGGGTTGTACACGGGCCCCTTGCCTAAGGGACCCCGTGTCACATTGCCTTCTGGTGAACGCATGCACTCTGACCAAGTGATGCTTGACAGCGATGTGCTAGTAAGAAGCGTGAGTCTGCCTGCTGATCTCATTATTATGGATATAATGGGATTTGACGTAATCCTAGGAATGGATTGGTTGTTTAAGCATTATGCCACAATAGATTGTAGGACTGGAATTGTTAGTTTTCAACCCCCTGGAGGTTTAAACCATACTTTCCAAGCTCTGAAGAAGAGTAAGGAAATGACTGTAATGACTTCTGTCAATTGTAGACCCTCCCCATGCAAAGAGTATTTGTGCTTTTTGGCCAGTGTTTTAGACACACAACTAGTAAAAAAATCAAGTCCCAAGAATGTCTTAGTTGTCCAGGAATTCCCTGAAGTATTCCTAGATGACCTTCCCGACTTGCCACCAGATAGGGAAATTGAATTTGTGGTAGATGTTTACCCCGGTGCCGAGCCTGTGTCCAAAAATCCATATAGACTAGCACCAACAGAACTTAAAGAATTGAAGAAACAGTTAGAGGATTTGTTGGAGAAGGGGTTCATACACCCTAGCTTTTCACCATGGGGAGCACCTGTTCTTTTTGTCAAAAAGAAAGATGGATCAATGCGTATGTGCATTGATTATAGAGAATTGAATAAGTTAACTGTAAAAAACAAATACCCTTTGCCGAGGATTGATGACTTATTTGACCAACTTAGGGGTGCAAGAGTTTTCTCTAAGATTGACCTTAGGTCCGGTTATTACCAGTTGAAGGTTAAATCTGAAGATATCCCAAAGACTGCCTTTCGCACAAGATATGGACATTATGAGTTTTTGGTTATGTCTTTTGGTTTGACAAACGCACCAGCAGCCTTCATGGATCTCATGAATAGGGTGTTTCAAGAGTATTTGGACAAGTTTGTTATTGTATTCATAGATGACATCCTAATCTATTCTAGCACTAAGGATGAGCATGCAAAACATTGAGTTTAGTGTTAGAAGTATTGAGAAGGCACCAACTTTATGCCAAATTTTCTAAGTGTGAGTTCTGGTTGGACCAAGTTCACTTTTTAGGACATGTCATCTCTGGGGACGGCATATCTGTTGATCCAGCAAAAGTTCAAGCAGTTAAGGAGTGGCCCCAACCGAAGAGTGCTACTGATATTCGAAGTTTTCTTGGACTAGCAGGGTATTATAGGAAATTCATCGAGGGATTTTCAAAGATTGCCACACCCCTTACTAGGTTAACCAGGAAAAATGTGAAGTACATATGGACTGATGAATGTGAACATAGTTTCATAACCTTGAAACAGAAACTGACCAATGCTCCAATTCTGACCCTTCCTATCGATAATGGTAAGTTTAGCATTTACTGTGATGCTTCCAAGATTGGTCTTGGATGTGTGTTAATGCAAGATGGTAAAGTAATAGCTTATGCCTCTAGACAGTTGAAAACGCATGAGAAGAACTACCCTACCCATGACTTAGAATTAGCTGCAGTTGTATTTACACTTAAGATTTGGAGGCATTACTTGTATGGACAATCCTGTGAGATATTCTCAGATCATAAAAGCCTGAAGTATATCTTCACACAGAAGGAATTAAACATGAGGCAACGTCGATGGTTGGAATTTGTAAAAGACTATGATTTTGAGATCAAGTACCACCCTAGCAAGGCGAATGTAGTGGCAGATGCTTTGAGTAGAGTGACTCCTTTAGTTTCTGCTTTGACTCTAGACATACCGATAGCTTTAGAGACGGAATTCCAAAGATTTAACCTGGAAGCTGTGCCAAGTGTGTCAGCCATGCTTTCGGCCATGTCTTTGAGGCCAACTATTTTGGAGAAAATAAAGGAGGTCCAAATGAATGACACTGAGTGTAATAAGTATAGGTTGTGCATAGATTCCACTGATAAGTCGGATTTCAACTGCTCAGCCGACGGAATTCTCAAGTTTCGAAATAGATGGTTGGTTCCGGCCGATACTGAGCTTAGGAAGGAGATCCTATCTGAGGCACATTCCTCCAGATTCTCAGTTCACCCTGGAAGTACAAAGATGTACAGAAACCTTAAGCAACATTATTGGTGGCCAGGTATGAAGAGAAGTGTGGCGGAGTATGTGGAGTCATGTCTGGTCTGCCAGCAAATCAAGGCTGAACATCAAAGACCCTCAGGGACATTGCAACCTTTACCAGTTCCTGAATGGAAATGGGAACAAATAACAATGGATTTTGTCGTTGGACTACCTAGGACAGCAAAGGGACATGATGCAATCTGGGTTATAGTTGACCGTTTAACCAAATCTGCTCATTTTCATCCAATTAAGATAACTTACTCAATGGATCAACTTGCTGAATTGTACATGCAAGAGATTGTCAGATTGCATGGAGTTCCAAGTTCAATAGTTTCAGACCGAGACTCCAGATTTATATCTAAGTTTTGGAAAAGTCTGCACAAGGCTATGGGAACACAGCTTAATTTTAGCACAGCCTTCCACCCTCAAACGGATGGACAATCCGAGAGGACTATTCAGACCTTAGAAGATATGCTCCGAGCATGCGTATTGGATTTTCAAGGATCTTGGAGTAGATATTTACCATTGGTCGAGTTCTCTTACAATAACAGTTTTCAAGCAACAATAGGAATGACACCGTATGAAGCCTTATATGGACGAAAATGCAGATCTCCTTTGTACTGGGATGAAGTTGGTGAAGCACAATTGCTTGGTCCTAATATTGTGCAACAAACTGTGGAGAAGGTTGCCCTCATCCGACAGAGAATTTTGATAGCTCAAAGCCGCTAGAAGAGTTATGCTGATAAAAGACGAAGAGAATTAGAGTTTGAAGTAGGTGATGAAGTTTTCCTTAAAGTATCACCATTTAAAGGAGTTGTCAGATTCGGGAAGAAAGGCAAGTTGAACCCCAGATTTATTGGACCGTTCACTATTCTGAAAAGAGTTGGGAGAGCAGCCTATCTGTTGCAGCTACCAGCTTCTATGGAAGGAATACATGACGTATTCCATGTTTCTATGTTGAAAAAGTGCATAAGGGATCCCAACCAAATCATGGAACAGCAAGACCTCGAAATTTGTCCTACCCTTGCCTATGAAGAGAAACCAATAAAGATCTTAGATTATGCAGTGAAGGTATTACGCAACAAAGAGGTCCCACTAGTGAAAGTCTTATGGCACAACCAGAATGTAGAGGAGACAACCTGGGAGCGCCAGCAGGACATGATGGACCAACATCCAGAATTATTCAGGTACTGAATTTTGAGGACAAAATTCTTTTAAGGAGGGTAGATTGTAACACCCGGTTTCAATATAAATCAAAATAAGTTATTAAACGGAGGTATATAATCTTATGGTTTAAAATTGAGTGAAATGTTGATTAGGTTATTAAGTGACTAGGCAGGGGCAAGATGGTAATTGCGAATTTATATTGTGGATAACGTATTTAAGGGAAGTGTTAATGAGGTAGCCGCCACTGTTTCATTTCATTTCCTCTTCCACTCTCAGCTTCTCAGCTTAGCAGAGCGCGATAGGAGACCCTCTTCGATCCCTCCAGCGATTTCCTCAGAACTAGGTGAGTTTTGCTTCTATTTCTTGCTACATTGTAACTGTCAAGGGTTGATAAATGAAGTTTTGAGAATGCGGTATGTGAGTGCTAGTTTCGGTTTATGAGTTGAATCGGGAATGCACTACGATTAGGGCTTCCAAACTAATTTCCTTAGCTTTCTGGGTAGCTAGAAGGAAGTTTGACGAAAGTTTAAATTAATGTTCGATTTGTGGAACTAGGTTTGAGCAAACTCCCGAGGGAGAGGTTTCAACAAGCTTCCCAGGAGACCAGGTAAGTGAAGTTTGCTTGTGCCTTCGGGCCTACATCACAAAACGTTAGGATTATGATTACTTGTGTGAATCTGTATTCTAAACATACGAAAATGAATTTGAATGCATGATTGGCATGGTAAGGATTGAACATATTGAAACAGTCATGAGAATCAGTTTCACTGTTAAGGGAATTAATCCACCCCTTAATGAGACAGGGATGTATGTACTTTGGAAGAGCTGATCCAACTTCCAATTTCACAGGGGGATCTGAACAGAAGAATCAGTTTCACTGTTAAGGGAATTAATCCACCCCTTAATGAGACAGGGATGTATGTACTTTATGAGAGTTGATCCAACTCCCAATTTCACAGGGGGATCTGAACAGAAACGAAGCATGAGCAACTGAGTTGAGAAAGTAGAAATTGCATATTAGGAATTTATATTTCGTTGTTTCATTTCTTGTTGGCTTTACTTACTTAGCATTAGGCTAATAGATGAGTTTTGTGATGTAGGTGTTGAGGACACTGCAGGTGAGTTTCCTGAGTGCACAGATGATTGATGTGGTTGGAGGAGTACATCCATGTCTCGGCTTGGTAAACTGTTGAGGCGGGCTAACTGGTGTCAGCAGATGTTGAGGTTTAGCTGATAATGATCTAGTCTGAGTAGGTCGAGTTTTCATGACAGTAGAGATTTTAGTATTTCGAATATATTTTGAATATTATCAATTCTAGCAACCTGTTGAGTTTTAAGAGTTGGTTTTTACTGGATTTGATTAATGGAATGGTTTGAATTTTCTTTGAAAGGTCTTGGAGAGGCAAGAAAAATTTCTGTCTGTAGTTAGAGTTGTGCCTGTTTTTCTATCGGATGATGTCGAGTGTTTTAGTCGCCCGTTGATGTCGAGCTTTTACTCGTCAGATATTAAGGAGTCATTCGGATGAGGAGATCATCCGGATGACGTCACCGGTTGATATAGAGAAAGTCATTCGGATGAGGAGATCATCCGGATGACGTCACCGGTTGATATAGAGAAAGTCGTTTGGATGAGGAGATCATCCAGCTGACGTCACCGGTGGATGTCCCTGTTAGACTGACCGGATGACTAAATTTATATTTTGTCGTTTAGTGACCGGTGGATGTCCCTGTTAGACTAGCCGGATGACTAAATTTTATGCTTTGTCGTTTAGCGACCGGATGAAGTCTCCAAAAAGCCTTCTCCTTTTGTTGACTTTGTTCAAGCGGACGACGAGTTTGACTTTTCTGACTTTTAAAGTATTTTCACGAGTTAAACCTTTGCTTCTTAATCGATTGTTTCTTAAGATTTCTAACGTTTTTTTTTTTTAACGTGGTCTTTGTTAATTTTATTTTTGTTTAAACGAATTTCCGCTGCAAGATTTAAATATTTTGAGCTTTTAGAAAATGTCAAATTTAACTGTCGAGCGAAGTTTAAAAAAAAAAGAGAGATTTCTTAGTCATGATCAAGCTTTATGTAGCGAACCGGGTTCAGAAAACTCGGGGCGTTACACATTGATACAATGAAATCCATAATACAAGATTCACTTATTTGTTAGTTCATGGATTGAATAATTAGGGCGCAAATTCATAAATGTTATGAATTAATTATTTAATCAAGAACTAATGGTAGTCAAGGATAAAGATGTAATATGAGAGGTGTAACACCCGGTTTTACGGGATCTATTTTATTCCAACATATACGGCCATTTTGTGAATATGTCAAATTAAACCCGTTTTGCGAACGGAAAGTTTTAATGAGACCATAATAATAAATTGAAATTTATGGTGAAATATGAGAAATTTGAAAAATCGGATCGTTAGCTAAATAACGAGACAATTGGATGAAGAAATTAAGTTAAATGGAAGGGCGATTTGGTAATTGCCAAATTGAATTTTACTAAATATTACACCTTTACATTTCTTCTCCAACACTTCAACGCAAATTCATTTCTTCCTCTCCCTCCACGCGACTTTTCTCCTCTCAACGGCGATTGTCTTCGAACGCCGGCTGACGTGCCTCCAAACTCCGACGACTCTTCACGTTTCTTCGTCGTCTTTGCTCTCTAGGTAAGGCTCTACACTTTAGGAACGTTAAATAGCGATTTCTAGGGTTTAAAACAATTAGGGTTCGTTAGGGTTTTCGTTGGGAATGTGAATCGATGTTTGCGATTGATAGGTTGAGCTTAGTTATGCCTCTAATAGACGTATTGATAGTTATCGGAGCTAGTTCATTGATTTGTTGAGGTGTATTGAAGCATTGGTTAACTTGGAGCTTAAAAACCTCCATTAATGGAGTTTGATGATTCTCGAGCGCGAATTGCTCGACGAAATGCCTCAATGAACTAAAATAGATTTTATGAGAATTTTCTTTAGTTAGGGGTTAGCAATTTCGGAGTTTGACGGTTTTAGACTCGATTTAATATGTATGTATGTATGTTGTGAAATATTATAGGTGAACGAACGATTTTGGACGAAGCTCGGTGAACAACGGAAGCGAGGTAAGTTCTCGTGTAACACCCGAAAACTTTACCCAATATTTTAGCTGTGTGTTTAGAGTTTCGCACAAAATCTTAGGGAGTTACCCAAACGAAAGATAAATGGATGGAGAAACAAAAATTTAGAATTTTAGAGGGATTAATTAAAAGAAGAATTTAAAATGTAAATGGTATATGGTTTATTGGATTAACTTAATAAGTTAAATTAAGGTTGAATTAAATGCAAAGCTTCTTCATCAAGCCACTACAATCCATGTATCCAAACAACCCACCTACCTCCCCTCCTCTTTTTCTCCAATAGAACACACACTCTCTCTCTCACGTTTTCATCAGCCAAAACCCATCATTCCTTATATTTCTTTTGTTGTTTTCTTTTCTCTTCTTCAAGCGAAAACAGTGGCTTCTCCCTCCCTCTTCCCCTTTCCCTCTCTGCTGAAGCCCACCTACGAGGAAGTGAGAGCACTTCTCCCTTCCTTGTTATTTTTTTCCCTCCTACGCCAGGCGAACCCCCACCTTTACGCACGTCATCCCTCTCCTTCCCCTCGAGTTTGTTCCTTCGGCAGAGTTTCTTGCCGTCACTCGCTCAGTAGACCGAATCCACACGTTCTTCCCCCCCCCCCCTCCTCTTTGGTGTATAAGGTAAGATAAGTGCTTTCTCTTGATAGTTCCTATGTTTAGGGTTAAGGGTGTTGGTTATTGTTAGGATCGATGGATTTATTAAACGATTGGTGACTGGAGAGTGTGATGCACGAAAATTCTGACTAGTTGCTACATATTCTTCTTCTATTTGATGTTAAATGGATTAAGAGTTGATCGTTGATGATTCATACGAAAAGAAAAAAATGAGATTGATTAAAAATGTTAAGAAATCTAAGGTTAAAATACAGGGCAGTTTTGGTTCTGAGGATTTTCGGCCCATTTATTGTATTTTGTTTGCTAAATGGATTATGTCACATGAAAGTAGACATTTTAAGGATTTCATAGGCATAAGAATTATCAAATTCGGACGGATATACAATTTGTTATGAATTTTCGAAGTCAAGATAAAAACTGTAAAACTTATTCTGGGCAGTTACGGTTTTGGAAATTCTGCCACTCATTGTGATTTGTTTTTGATAAATGGTTTGTACTAGATGAAAATAGACACTTTAAAGAAGTCGTAGCCTTTGGAATCAAGTCATTTCGATATTTGTAGAGAAAGTTACGCATTTTAGAAGTTTGCTCAAAATTGTAAGCCAAATCCGGGTTTTTGCGTGATGTTAAGTTGTTTGATTAAAAGTTTATCCAAATGTTGATTGTTTGAAGTGCTTGATGAGAATTATGTGAAATGTGACCTATCCTTAGATTTCATTATTGGGATTGTTTAATTGGATTAAAGTGGTGTGTTGGATAGAAGTTGGTAAATGGGTGGAAGTTTGGAAAATTTGGAATAGTTTTTAGTATTTTGTTTAAAACTAGTGCATTGAGACGTTTAGATTGGACTTGATTGAGAAATGGTATTTAGAAGTACTTGGATTTATTGAAATTGAATTGCCGAGATTGGAATTGATAACTATACAAGTGTGTAATAATGAATTGAGGTTTATTGCCATGAAATGTAATTGTGGAGTTTTGATGTTCAACGTTGTAGTTGATGAAATGTATTGATTTTGGATAAGGGTTATGAATTTTATGGCGAATATGAGTTATAGAAATTGATGTGAAATTACCCTGTTATAGGTCGAGCATGGTAACGGAGTAGGATTCAGGTACATCGGTTGCTAAAGACGACAAGTAAGTAATGTTGCATGTTATAGGTTCGTACAACACCGAGACGTTCAAGATTTTCAACTCTGCAGCAAACAGGTAAGTTCATGCATCTACGTTGGCCCTTAAGGCCCTACAACTCAGAGGTACTAGGTCTGGTTCGGGTAGATAGGTTTTAGGTTATGTTTTAAGTTAAACGTGTTTCCGTTATATTCTGTTTCCTGTTGTATTCATTCTGTCATCTGTGAATGTTAAGTTTAAGCATTTCACTTATTCATGCATACACGTTTCCTGTAAAATCATGCAAATGTTTTCAGCACCGGTTTTGAAGTAAGTAAGATAAAATCCTGTAAAGAAAATGTATGGTTAAGTGTGGACGAGGACTGGCATCCTGTCAAGTACTCCTGTTATGTCCTGAAAGTGGCATGTACATCC
This sequence comes from Begonia masoniana, assembly GCA_022432975.1. Taxonomy (NCBI): domain Eukaryota; kingdom Viridiplantae; phylum Streptophyta; class Magnoliopsida; order Cucurbitales; family Begoniaceae; genus Begonia; species Begonia masoniana. Next base: position 24,660,503 of record CM039508.1, on the reverse strand, counting down.
TGTTGCGCCAGCTCCTCCTCCCACTTATACCTTCCTGTCCAGTGAAACGTAATGTAATGTAATGTTCATGTATTTGAAAATGTCCATGCATAGCACGTGCATCACCTTGCATTGTATGTTCTTACTGAGCTCTAGGCTCATAGATGAACTCCCTGTTGTAGGTACGGATACTCTAGAGGAGGACCTTGCTCCTCAAGCTGATGAGTAATGGATTGTGGTGGATCGAGCTCATTGGAAATGGTTGCTGCAGTCAGATAAATTCTGTGTAGAGGTTTAAGTCTTTAAAGTAAAGTTCATATTTGTAAACTCTTCTGGATGTTTGTGGTTTCTGTTTTAAAACTCTGTTGTAGTCTTGTGTTTTGTTGAAAGTTTTGTTGGAAATTTTGAAATGTATAAGTCCTGTTGTTGATGTATTTAAAACCTCCGTATTTGACAGATTGTATCCATATATTTTAAATGTTTTGAAAACATTCTGGAACTGCTTGAGTTCTCCCTTTTCAGGTCATGCATGGATAGTCTCGAATTTTAGAGCTATCCATGCAGTTTGTCTGCTCGAACTCCCGTCATTTGTAGAGTATGATTTCAAAACTTTGTTTTGAAATCGGGTTTGAGGGTCTGAAGCCCTCATGCCTCCTGTTTTGATGTTCCCTGCCTGTAAGTCTTTATGTTAAAATTTGCCAAGTTTTATCTCAAAAACTGCATCTTCCGATCACGTTCACTGCTGTTTAAGTGTTTATCTACCGGTTGACGTCATCCATCTTCCGGTTGACGTCAGCATAAGTCTTCCGCCCAGTTTATAATTTTTGTCTTCCGGTTGACGTCAGCATAAGTCTTCCGCCCAGTTTATAATTTTTGTCTTCCGATCGACGTCAGCATAAGTCTTCCGCCCAGTTTATAATTTTGTCTTCCGGTTGACGTCATCTTTTCTTCCGATGACTTCATACGCCTTTCGCCCAACAGCTTCCTGCTTTTATGCTTATGATTTCTGGTTTACTTCCTGTCCATTCTGTTTAATTATTTTCTTCGCCATTTCTTCTCTTCTGTTATTCATTTCCGAATTGTGCATAGTTCTGTTATACACCGTAGCCTTCCACAGTATGCTTCTTCCCAGTTTAAGTTCTCTTTAATGTCCCTGTCTTCCTGCATTTTTGTTTCTCTTCTGTTATCCGTTATTGAATCCCGTTTTGCTTTCAACTCCAGAGAACTCTCTCTCTCGGTGAAGTTTTATAGTTTGTAAACGTTCTGTTCCCTGTTTCTGTTATAAAAAAAATATATGTGCCCGTTTTCTGCAAATGTCCCGGAGTGACGGCTCGATCCCGGACCCCGATCGGGTACGGTTCTGGGGCCGTCACATCTCGTGACTTACTCTGGCCGATAGGCCTACACCATATGTCAAAGTCGTCTCGAGGAACCTTGATGATTGTTTGTTTAAATTGTTTTGGGTTTGGGTAGTTAGGACTAGTTGTTTACATGTTATTTGTTTATCGTCTTGATGGTACACATGTGATTGTTTACTTTATGTTATATTTGAACTGTTCATGCATCACGGTTTTAAAAACGACATGAAAATGAATTTACGCACGGATTTCATGAAAAGAACATGCATGTAAAGGCAAGTAAAGTATCACAGTAAACAACCATGACATGGGGTTATCGGGGATGAGGTTCAGACCTGGCGTTCCGTGGTGAGCGGGTTTCCCTCCCTTCAGATGGTGTGGGCTATCTAATCGCTTGACGTGCCCTATCCATCTGTCGAGCGTTTCCGATAACCATAGACTGACACGTACGGATATATGCATAGACATGGATGGTTTTCATAGTACAGAGCATACATGATCATGCATTAGCATTTACGTAGGGCTTACTGAGATTTTTATCTCATAGGTGTCTTTATGGTGTAGGTGATTTTGAGACAGGTGAGGATGATGTCCCTCCGCCTGAAGTATAAGCACGTTGAAGAAAGATGGCCCGTGGGAGTGCGCTGGCAGTCGGAGCGTGATTTTGACCCGTGGGGACGTAGGTAAATGTTTTGGAATAGAATATAGAAAATTTGTATAGATAAATATTTTAGGATGCTTGGGACTGGATAGGAAATTTGAAATGTTTTGGTATTTTGAAACAGGAGGAAATGTTAAACTTTTAAACGGAACCACGCGGTTCGTTTTCATGAAATATGGTTATGTTTTTAAATGTGTTTTGAGTCGGTAAATAGGTCTTTAATAGCGTGTGTAATATATGCGAGAGACGGGGTTATTGTATAGAAGTGTGATTTGTGAAATTGTAATGGTATGTGATGAAGAAAGATGAAGAAATGTGTGATGTTGAAATTTTGAGTGTTGTTTGA
>CM039508.1:24543393-24658059 GCA_022432975.1 Begonia masoniana | reverse complement strand
TTCCCGTTATATTCGCAATAATATTTATCCTTTTTCATCATCAACTACATTTAATTTGTCCAACTTCTATCCCAATTATCATCAAATACTCTCAAATCATTAGGTCTAAACTAAATCTTTCCTGACTTTACACTCGACACTCTAAATAACGTCTACGCACTTCATTTCGACACCAAACTTAGATTTCCGTACTCGACTACCTTCCCCAGTTGCACACGGAACACTAAATCCTTAAGGCAACAACTCTTTCATCATAATCCTCCATTAAAACTGACTAGTCTCCTAGCTTACCTTTTCCTCCAAAAATTCATAATCTAACCTAGCAACTCTTCTATTGTACAATCTTAACACTGGAGTTTTCTTAAACTTATCGACGCAAGCCTAAGCTAGTTACCACCTCAACGGTTTGAAACTTTTTAACTTAGCCTTATTCCTAATGTAAAACATTTTCGTGCAAATTCTTGTCCCTCTCGTTCAAAATTCTTGTATCTTTTCAACTCACATGCTACCAAACACTTCAGGTCTAAACCTAAATTTCTACGCTTATACAAACCTCAAAGTTCACTCGAACTCTCTCTAATTGCAATAACTAATCCATTTTCTCTTACTCTTTAAACTCGATTCTAAATATTCTCCTAACTTCTTTTAAAACATTTCACCCAGTAATCTCCTTGAGGCAACTCACTTACTATCATTACTCCAACCTCAAAACATCCCTGTAATTTAAAAGGCTATGCTTTTCTCTACCTAATCAAGGCATCTAAATATCTATTCCCACTTTTCGGTTTTGGCTCTATGTTTCTAGGTCGAGTGCCGATCATAATCTTTTCACATATCCCCAATCATCCTTGATTGAATACACTCCTAAAAGGTGCCCACGTCTCTAGCAACCACCAATTTTATGACCTGAGTATCACTTTGCCTCTAACTTTTACCTTCTAATACCTCAAAGTCTTGTAGTTTTTCATCTCAAAATAAGTTCCTCGATACTAATTAAGATGAATACTTCTATGTGATCACTCATAGATTTCACAACCACCACTTTACTCCAATCAAGCCTAACCTCAGGAAATACTACAGAATTACAAATTCTCATTTCTACCTACTCCCATTCTATGTGAATCTACCTTTTGCTATCTTCCTTTGTCCACGTAAATGCATGAAGGGTATCTCAACAGTCTAAGAGATCTCCCAGAAAAGTCACTCCTCTCTACTTCGGGTTGCTAACTAAAGTCAACTTTCTATTTATTCTAATCTTAGAAAAGAAACTAACTAGAGTTAAAGAAATACTCACAGTCGGTGAAGCACGTTGCACGGCGGCCGGCTTTGTCGGGTAATCCTTTGAACGACTCGACCACTTTTGCTCTGATACAATCTTGTAACGTCCACGAACCCACCCTGGCTCGGTACGCTACTTTGCTAACTCAACCCACGTTTAAAACAATGTTTAAAATAATTTTCGTGGATTTTTCGACTCGCTTTTTGGGTTTTTCGAACCCTCGATTTTTATTGGAAAATGTGCCCAAAATACGTTTAAAATACGTCGTAAAATGTCGGGTTAAAATAATTTGGAAATAGGTAATTTTTAAAAAATATAAAAAAAAAACAGGTTGGGGCGCTGCTGGGCGCCGCGCGCTCCCAGCCCGCGCCTAGCACGCCCAGCACATGCTTTTCCCGTGCCACGGGCGATCGTTTGCCGCCCAACGGCGATCGATCACCACCCTCTCTATTCTTGACTCAAAAACACACCCCGGTGGCGATCGATCGGTGCCCGGTGGCGATCGATCGCCACCCGTTCTGTCTTTTAGCCCAAAACGCCCAAATTGACCCTTTTCCGACCTTTTCGACTTTCCTTCATTTTTCACCAAGCAAAACACTTCCAAAAATTCTAAAAATTTAAACACACCTTCCCGAAAACTTGACTCGACGTCCCGCAAAAATCTTGGAAAACCGACTTAAAACGAATAATGGAGAAAATAGCCAACGTAAACCTGACGTTATTTACTTTAAAATCAAAATGGGCGGCGTAACGCCTAAATTTCTTTAAACCAAATCCTGCAATTAAACCAGAAAACATATAGTTTCAAACCACGAATATTTATGACCATTATCCATCAACGAAATCGACAAGCAAACCGTTAAAATACTTACGAAAACATTTACGTATACAATGTGCGAAAACCTTTCATTTTTCTAACTTTCTCAAACAAAATATTTATAAAACTCTTATAAAACCATCTACAACAAAACATTCACCTCCCACACTACCCGAGAAAACAGTGGTCAAGACGCCCCAACAATAGCCTGCACCGGCGTACCCCGTACTCCTCCGACTGCGCCTAAGCCTGATCTTCCTCATCAACCTCACCTGTAGACACCCCGTCACCTACACCACATAACAGACACACAAACGTAAGCTTACGCTTAGCAAGTAGGGGATAACAAAGATAAACATGCACAATGCACCACAACTCTCACACGTAACTCTAACACATGCAGTTTCTACTCGCTCAGTTGCTCTTGTTTCGTGTGCATTTCGTTGCTCATTCACGTAATTCATCACAAATGCCAAACCACAACTCTAGTAGTCCCTCGCAGGTACAACCTTAACGCGACTGGGAAACTCCGCTAGAGTTCCTCGTAGGTGCTACCCTAACGCGATTAGGTGACTCAACTCTGCTAGTCCCCCCGCAGGTATTCACCTTAACGCGACTGGGAAACTCCGCTAGAGTTCCTCACAGGTGTTACCCTTAACGCGACTGGGTGACTCAACTCTGCTAGTCCCCCTGCAGGTACCACCTTAACGCGACTGGGAAACTCCGCTAGAGTTCCTCGCAGGTGTTACCCTTAACGCGACTGGGTGACTCAACTCTGCTAGTCCCCCCACAGGTATCACCTTAATGCGACTTGGAAACTCCGCTAGAGTTCCTCGCAGGTATTACCCTTAACGCGACTGGGTGACTCAACTCTGCTAGTCCCCCCGCAGGTACCACCTTAACGCGACTGGGAAACTCCGCTAGAGTTCCTCGCAGGTGCTACCCTAATGCGACTGGGCGACTCCAACACAAACCACATTACGTTTCAACTCACACCACCCCTTACGTTTCAAGCTCACTATTCAAACCATGCTCAAAACTCATTCGTTTCGTAGTTTAAAAGCAATGCTGCATGTCCAGACAACACTCAAACACCAAATGAAATAAACAACCAAACAAAGCAATCAAACAACAAATAGCTTTCTACCGTTCCGTGGTGTAGGCCCGAAGGCAACAAAACACACGTCCACTACTTACCTGGTTTCTCCAGAAACGTTCTGTCACTTCGTCCCACTAAATTTCTCGTGCACTTACCTAACAATTAAGGGAAATTCACTTAGTAACAAACTAAAAGAGTTCTAGAGAAATCAACTAAAGCAAACTAACACCAACTTTTCACCCTAATCACTCAAACCCGATTTTGATACAATTTTTACCGTCCAAGTTCAAACGGCCATAACTTTCTCGTTTTTCAACGGATTTCGACGTGCCACCCCAACTCGTAAACCTCTACACGTCTACTATCCATTGAAACACTCAAATTAACCAAATAAACACAAAGGCCAACTCGAAATCCAGAAAACAGAATCGGCCCCCTTTTATCCAACAATCCGGTTTTTCACAACTTACTTCCAATCTTCATTCTAACTGCATAAACCGCCTAAACCAATTCATTCAATGACTAAACCATCAAATCTAGAAAGAAAACAAGCATTTAAAGTCAAAATTCGGAATCCTCAAGTTTGGGTTTTCTAACTCTCCTTAAACTCATTCAAAACACCCTAAAATCACTAATAAACTCCACCTATATGTATACAAACTAAAACCCACTAACTTTTACCTTGAAAACACCTTGAAAGATTGAAGAAAGGACAGAGCAAGAATCGGCTATGGAGGTAGGGCTAATGTGAGAAAGTGAAGGAGGAAGAACAAAGAATTTCCATTTAAACCAAACTTTCCTTTCACTTTTAAATTTCCTCCTCCAAAGTGTTTAAAATTGAAAAACCACCCACCCACCTTTCCCTTTTTAATTTCAACGCCAATCACTCATTAAACCACTTCTTCCAATTAAATGTTTTTTTTTCCAAGTTTTATTTCATTTAAACTAACATTCTATTGGTTCCCTTATGTTTGACTTTTCAAACCTTTTGAAACATAATCCTTTTACCTTGTCAACCCTCTTCTTCACTTTGCATTATTTCTAAACCTTTCATTCTTAAACATTAACCCTCTAATCGTTTAATCTTAGACCTATACGCGTTATAGGAAATTCTCGGGTGTTACAGGATCTATGCTTCGCGAAGGCACCTCCCCTATCAACGTGTGCCCTTATAGGTACCCTCAATTCCAGAAAGAAGAAATTGAGAAGCTGGTACAAGAAATGTTGCTCGTAGGTATCATTAGACCGAGTATTAGTCCATATTCAAATCCAGTATTGTTGGTTCGTAAAAAAATATGGATCATGGCGCTTCTGCGTTGATTACCATGCTTTAGATCATGCCACAATTCCAAATCGATATCCAATCCTCAATATTGAAGAATTATTTGATGAACTACATGGAGCAAACTTATTCTCCAAACTGGATTTACGGTCGGGATATCACCAAATAAGAATTCATCTTGAAGAAATTCCTAAAATAGTATTACAGACCCATGAAGGACACTATGAGTTTTGTTGTTATGCCCTCCAGACTTGCAAACGCTCCATCAACTTTTCAAGCTCTTATGAACAACGTCTTCAAGGGACTATTACGTAAGTTTGTTCTTGTTTTTTTTTATGATATTCTCATTTATAGCAAATCCCTACGAGAACATTACAGTCATGTTCAGCAGGTGATGCAGATCTTGAACTCACATACTCTCAAACTTAATGGCAGCAAGTGCCAATTTGGGCAGCATCACATAAGCTATTTGGACCACGTTATTACTAAATCTAGAGTTTCAGCTGATATGGACAAAATTAAAGTAATGACAAATTGGCCTACCCTGAAAACTTTGAAAGAGTTACGTGGTTTTATGGGTTTAACAGGATACTATAGACGTTTTGTAAAGGGATATGGCATATTGGCTAAGCCATTAATGGATTTATTACGCAAAGATAATTTCTATTAGGGACTTGAGGCTGAAAAAGCATTCTCTACTCTTAAAAATGCAATGACAACTACACCAGTGTTGAGTTTACCAGATTTTTCACAGTCTTTAACCTTAGAAACAGATGCATTAGTTCAAGGTCTTTGTGTCGTGTTAATGCAGCATAATCACCCAGTGGCTTACTTTAGTCACTCATTGGGCCCCAAAGCACAACAAAAATTGACGTATAAGTGGGTATAGTCTTTGCAATACAAAAATGGAAACACTATTTATTGGGTCACAGATTTATTGTGTGAACTGATCAACGAAGCCTGAAATACTTATTGGAGCAACGATTGGTTAGCATGGAACACCAAAAATGGTTGACAAAATTGATGGGGTACGATTTTGAAATTCAATATAAACCGGGATTATAAAATCAAGCCGCCAATGCATTATCCAGAGTACGGTCGCTTCTTCAACAATGGCTCTCATAGTATCCCATGTTCTTGATTTAGATGAAATAGATAATGCTATTTTTCATGACGTTACACTTAGCTCAATTTCATCTAAAGTTGTTAATGGTACAACTTCCTTACCAGGATACAGTTTAATTCAAGTTCACAGGCTTTATCAGGGTAAGCTACTATTACCAAACGACTCTTCTCTCACCAATAAAGTTATTTCATCTAAAGTTGTTAATGGTACAGCTTCTCTCACTATTAAAAAAAATGGAAAATGGAGCTTTCATTGAGAAATAAGGAATAAGGAATGAAAGGAGTAAAAAAAAAGTGAAGGAAAAATAGACAACCTCCGTGAAGCTCATGACGATCTACCGTGCCAGCTTTAGTGCCGACGAAACATCGATCTCCTTTGTAGCTCGAACCACCTTTGCTGCCGCTTCACCAGGTTATACTTTCTCCCTTGCGAATTTTGGTTGTTAATTTTGTTGAAAAAGTTTTGGGTTGTTCTTCGCTACTTTGGGTTATTTTAGTAGCATTGTGAATGTTCAGAGTTTGTTGGTTTTTGGCTTTACAATGTTAACATTGTGTTCTGGTATTCGATTTTAACATGTATATTAGTTGTGAGGTTTTTTGGGATTATAGATTAAATGTAAGTATAAGTTTTAGGATTGTGCTCACCAAGTGTTTAATGTATTGCCTGTGAGAGTTTTGATTTTTTTAGTGTAAGGAATATCTTTCTAGTTTGTGAGTGTGTGTTTCCGACATAAATAGATACTTGTGTGCATGTGATCTTGGTAGGGTATTGTTTTTTTCTTGTGTGCTGCTACAGGTTAAAAGGAACATATTGAGCATTAACGATGCCGCCAAAACGATTGAAAGCTTCTACAAGTTCAGCCTCGTTCAGTTCAATCAATCACTCATTCAACTCCAAGCCGGAAGATTACTTTAAGGATTTCATGACCAAGGACAAAGCCATCATATGTGAAATCCAATTCAAACCTGGAAGGACTGATGGTAACATCTTAGCTATTCTTGAACAAAGAAACTGAGGATCAGTCGCTGTTTTGGGGGGTGATACAAACATAAGCGTTGGCCGCAATTCTATGCCAACCTTAAGGCATCAAAAAAGTTGGGATCATCAAAGTACGCAACAAAATTATTAACTACTCGGCCGAAGCTATTAATGCCAAGTTTGGCTTGAATAATTTTAACCAATGATGATTACAACACAATGTTGGATGAAGGGCCTAATTACAAGATGATTATACGCGAGATGGGGCACCGGGGCTCAAATTAGGTCTATTCAACAGTGAATCTGGCTCAACCACTCCATTTGTTAACAAGTTGCCTGAATCACTACACGGAGGCATGATGTAGGCTCATCAGGGGTAATTTGATGCCTACATCTCAAAAAACGGAGTTCACCAAAAAGAGCGGGCAGTACTTCTCTACTACATTTTGATAGGAAGATCCATAAATGTCAGTCGCATTATCCACAGAAATATCCTTACATGTGATAAGGGCTCCAACACCAGTGGTCATGTACACCCAGTTCGGATCACTCATTTATGTGCTTCGGTGAATATCCCAATGAGCTCAACTGACGAACCATGGATCCAACAAACGGTGTATGACCCCTCCAACATAGTCAAAATAGCCAATCGGCCATATGACATACCTAGAAATGATGGACTTGGATTCATTGAGAACGATGCCAATGTCAAAATTCCACCTCAATCAATGCTTTTGCCTTGTATCCGGCGAAATATTTTACCCAGCAAGGCCAATTATGCATACCAAGACCGCACCGAACTCGCCTTCAACGGTGGTATGAAGACCAATCATCTACGCCACACACTCAAGGCACTTGATGAATTGCGTACCAACGCTTATGAAAATTCCTACTTCTACAAGGAGAAAAAAAAACGTGGAATGATAAGCATATCATGAAGAAAGAATTAGCATCGGGTCAACAAGTGTTACTATTTAACTCGCGTTTGAAGCTCTTTCTAGGCAAGCTAAAGTCAAGATGGTCAAGTCTATTTACATTGGTTCAAGTATTTCCTCATGGTGTCGTCGAGCTACGTGGAATAGATAAAGGAACATTTAAAGTAACTCGTCAAAGAGTGAAGTCGTATTTTGGTGGCGTTATAGAGAGTGATACACTTGTCACTCATTTTACACATGATGCATAAGGTTCGTAGTGACGTCAAGCTGATGACGTTAAAACAAATACTTAATGAGAGGTAACTTTTCTTTTATTGTCTTTAGTTTTTGTTTTTACCAATTTTTCATTTAAAGTTCTAGTATTGGCATTTTATTTTTGTTGATTTTTATTATCAGTTATTTTGCATTATTATGGTATAATTAATGTGTTTTGTGTTTAAAAAAAAGGAAAATGGTGCTTCCATTGAGAAATAATGAAAGAAAGAAATAAAAAAAATGAAGGAAAAAAAGAAAAACTTCGCGAAGCTCGCGATGATCTACTGTGCCACCTTTAGCACCGACAAAACGTCGATCTCCTTTGCAGCTCCGACCACCTTCGCCGCTACTTCACCAGGTTATACTCTCTCCCTTGCAAATTTTGGTTGTTAATTTTGTTGAAAAAGTTTTGGGTTGTTCTTCGCTGCTTTGGGTTATTTTAGTAGCATTGTGAATGTTCAGAGTTTGTTGGTTTTTGGCTTTACAGTGTTAACATTATGCTGTGGTATTCGATTTTGACATTTATATTAGTTGTGAGGTTGTTTGGGATTATAGATTAAACGTAAGTATAAATTTTAGGATTGTGCTCACCAAGTGTTTGATGTATTGCCTGTGAGAGTTCTGAATTTTTAGTGTAAGGATTATCTTTCTAGTTTGTGAGTGTGTGTTTCCTACATAAATAGATATTTTTGTGCACGTGATCTTGGTAGGGTATTGTTTATTTCTTGTGGGCTGCGACAGGTTAAAAGAACATATTGAACATTAACGGTGCCACCAAAATGATTGAAAGCTTCTACAAGTTCAACACCGTTCAGTTCAATCAATCACTCATTCCTTAACTCCAAGACGGAAGATTACTTTAAGGATTTCAGGACCAAGGATAAAGCCATCATATGTGAAAACCAAGTCCAACCTAGAAGGACTGATGGTAACATCTTAGCTATGCTTGAACAAAGAAACTGGGGATCAGTCGCTGTTCTGGCGGGTGATACAAACATAAGCGTTGTGCAAGAATTCTACGCCAACCTTAAGGCATCAAAGAAGTTGCGATCATCAAAGTACGTAACAAAGTTATTAACTACTCGGCCGAAGCTATTAATGCCAAGTTTGGCTTGGATAATTTAACCAATGATGATTACCACACAATGAAGGACGATGGGCCTGATTACAAGATGATTATACGCAAGATGGGGCACTGGGGCTCAAATTGGGTCTATTCAACAATGAATCTAGCTCAACCACTCCATTTGTTAACAAGTTGTCTGTGTAATGCCCCCGAACCCATCTCGGCTCGGTGCGCTACTTGGCTCACTCTAACCCCAAAACATAAAAAAAACGGACATAGCGGAATTTAAAGATAAGTCTCTCAAAGCTCTCTTATGTCCTACCTAGCTACCTAGACTCACTAATTTCCCTTAATCCTAACCGTTAAGCACCACGGCGTCCTCCCCGAAAATTTTGACAAAGTAACGCCTGAAAATGGTGCCTCCAAAATGCTAGGTACCTACAAACGAATCAATTCTCAACCAGATCCAGAATACTCTTACTCAACTATCCACTCAAATCTCCAAATAGCAGTAAATAGGGAAACTATAATACTAACATCCCTAAGTGAAGAAAGTCCACAGTATAGGGTGACACATCACCCTTAACTATGACTATATACCACAAATACACATAGCTATACCATAACTGTCAAAAACATCAACCAAAAAGAGTTACGCATTCCCATCATTTCTACAAACAGACATTTACAATAAACTACCAAAATACAAAGCCCCACATCCCCCGAAGACCATGGTCGAGGCGCTCCGACAACTGCCCGCACCGGCGTGCCCCGTGTGCCACCGACTGCAGCCTAATCCTGGCTCCATCTTCTAGCTCACCTGTAACACGTCACCACTTACACCATAGAACACAAAAGTAAGCCTAATGCTTAGTAAGTAGGGAAATAATGCATAGCACATCAACACATGCTCGACTCAACCCTAACATGCAGTTTCTACACACTCTGTTGTTTTCTTTTCATTCAGGTTGTATTTATCTTTTACTTTCATGTGAATCAAGTAGGCATACGCCCCAACACAGTCCAGGATGGCCACGCCTTGACCCACGGAGCAAGACCGGAGGCACACGTCCTAACACAGTCCGGGACGGCCAACCGAATCTCCTTCTTCTTTGATCGTAGAATCACCAGTGTGCCTTCCGGCACGAGCAGGTCGAGGCATTCAGAATCCCCATTGTGCCTTTCAGCACGAGAAGGTCGAGGCATTCAGATTCCCCAGTGTGCTTTTCAACACAAGCAGGTCAAGGCATTCATACTCACGACGTATTACGTACATTAGCATAGCATCTCGAGTAAAATACCTCGCGGGGTGCTCAACGAGCCACTTGCCTGACGAGGCTATTCTACTCGAGACCAAGTTGCATATCAATTCTTATCTTACATTTCATCCTCACCACTCAACATGTAAAACACGTGGTTTTGTAGTTAAAAAAACAATGATGCATGACACACGATGCATGACAAAAAGTAAAACATAACAAACAAGCAAACAATCCCTACCGTTCTATGGTGTAGGCCCGAAGGGAACAAACACCCATCCGCTATTTACCTGGCGTCCTAGCTCGCTGAGGATACTCGGTTCCCTGCCCATCTAAGGCTCGACCTACGACAAATATTCAAACTTCATTAAATCAAGCTTACATTCACCAATTTACTCTCAAACTACTATTTCTAGCCTAATCCAACTAAAACCTAACTAAATGGGCCACTAATTTGGGTTCGGTAAAAACCGACCCGAAACTTCGAACGCGCGTAACTTTTGCGTCGGTTATCGGAATCGAACGATTTTAGCGGCCACGTACTCCTCTAATAACCTAGTTTAACCGGCCAAAAGGAAATATAAAACAAACGGCTGCAACTTGGTCAAAAATGGAAAAACCCGATTCTGCCCCTTATGCGAAAAATTTCCTTTTTGGTTTTTCATCAATTCTCACTCATTTCCTCACCAATCAACCACCCTCATATCTAATTAACATAATCTAACAAATTCCGAGGCTACACACAACAAAAACTCGAATTTCCCAAATAGGGCTTGCTGCCCTTCGCCCAAACAGGGCTCTTCACGGCCAAGCAACCATAGCCGATCCAAGGGTCAGCGAACCCACGCCGGAAGCAACTAAAATTGGCCGGTGATCGGAGCCAAATCTAGCTCGTCACTCACAACCTCAAACGAACCAAAAACAGGGTGAAAACCAAGCCTTACTGGTCGGTTCGTGTGCGGAGAGAGCCGGACCTTGGTCGTCGCCGTCGTCTGGCTGGAGAACGTTAGAAAACGCGATGAACCGGCCGTCGATCGTCGCTCGTCTCTCCCTCGTCTCCGTTCGGGTCTCGGTGCTCGAATGACAGAATGGCTTAAAAAGTTATAATAAAAGAAAATAAAATAAAACTATTTTCTATGAAAACATTAATAAAAATGACATTTACCATTTTGCCCTCCCGTATTTTCGGCCATTTCGAATTTCGTTCAATCTCGTTCTTAAATTATAAATTTTTGTAAATTGACCCTCACCTCGTATCCGGCTTAAGTTCTCCACTGGGAATACCTGAACATAAATTAATAACTCGTTTAGTTCAACCAAATTAATTTACTTTTGATTACTTTACCCCTTTTTTTTATTATTACTTTCCCTTCTTTTTGCTATTTCTTTTAAATTAATTAAAACAACTATTTTATTAAATAACCACCTTATTCCTTTTATTTTCTTTCAAATTTTTCCTTTCAAATTTAGTTAAATCTAAGATCAATAATTTAATTAAATTTAAAGCAATACACATTGAGGAAAACATTTCTCGGGTGTTACAATCGCTACGTGCATGCGTGGTGTAGGCTCATAAGAGGTAATTTGATGCCTACATCTCTGAAAACGAAGTTCACCAAAAAGAGCAGGCAGTAATTCTCTACTGCATTTTGACAGGAAGATCCATAAATGTCGGTCGCATTATCCATAGAAATATCCTCACATGTGGTAAGGGCTCCAACATCGGTGGTCATGTACACCTAGTTCTGATCAGTTATTTATGTGCTTCGGTGAATATCCCAATGAGCTCAATTGACGAACCATAGATCCAATAAACGGTGTAGGGCCCTTTCAACATAGTCAAAATAGCCAATTGGTCATATGGCATACCTCAAAATGATGCACTTGGATTCATTGAGCACGATGCCAATGCAAAAATTCCACCTAAGTCAATGCTTATGCCTCGTACTGGCAAAATATTTTACCTAGCAAGGCAGATTATGCATACCAAGACCGCGCCGAAGCTCGCCTTCAACTGCGGTATGAAGGGCAATCATCTATGCCACACACTCAAGGCACATCTTCTTTAGTTATCATGCCAACCGAGACATATACAAATGAGGATTTAAGGCGAATGTTGGAAACTCTTACTGTTCAGCAATCACACATGGAACACCGACTAAGGGTCTCCACAGCCACAAACTTGAGCATGCATCTTTTACGACACAATATGTAGAACTTTTAATGCTCACCATGGTTATTCGAAGCACTCCAACCCACCTTTTCCTGTCTTCTCGGAGCGACTTCATTGACCATATGACCCACCACGGGAAGATGCTGATGGCGATCAGCCCGAGACATCATGAGGTACGCTACTTTTCCTTTGCCTTTTATTTTATTCATTGAGGACAATGTCTATTTCGAGTTTTTTTTTTTTTTTTTTGGGGGGGGGGGGGGGGGGGGGTGAATTTTTGCTTGCTTTATGTCTTTGACATGTTTTGTTTTGTTTTACAATCTAAAATTTTGGTTGAGGTGTCTATGACTAAAATTTTGAATAAATTTATTCTTTAGCCCCTAGAAAAACTCTAAGGAAAAGATAATTTGTTGTAGTTAGCATTGACTTGAGCTTACAAAATTAAATTCAAAATTATGCACACATTTTCGTTCTTGCTTGACTTGATCTGTTGGTGTCATACTTATGCAATCTACATATGTAACACACCAAAATTCAGCTCCCAAATTAAGAAACCAATTAGTTTCCTAATCCCATCAAACCCTAAATCAGATATAATCAATTAAAATCCCTAATTTCAACACAAAATCGTTACCCAATTCAGTCCAAATCTCAAATCCCTAACAAAAGAAAATTTACACCTAATTAAGGAGTTATTTCTAATCTAATAAAAGGAAATATTTCCCTTTTCTTTTTTTAACAAATCTGCCATTTGGAAAGAGATGAATTCAGGAAAGATTTGTGCACCTCCTCCTATGGAAAGAATCGGAGGAGCTACCCTACAAATTTAGGAATTCTGTAGAGAAAAATCACAGCGATTACACAACCAAAAATCCCTCTCGCGTTCTGTAAACCAGAGAATAACTAGTGAAATTCTCACCTCGCCAAAATCGCTGTGCGCGACCTCCGACCACCGCGGGCTGACAGACTCCGGCGAACACCCCTAATGAGATTGAATCGCAGCTGCAACTCCGAGCAACCCCCCATCGGCGAGTTCCCTCTCTCGACCGAAATCGTTCTCGCGTCAACAGAGACCTTTCTCTGATCAAACCAATCTTCATGTAAGGTTCTCTCTCTCGTTTGTCTCTCGCGCCCCCACTCTCTCGGTCTTTTCGCTATCTCCGCCCCTCTGTTTCTTTTCTCACCCTCATCATCCACCGAGAGGCTATTTTGTTTTAACGTGTGAAGTTGATGAAAGAGTTCGTGCTTATAGTGACGAGGGACGAACCTATGATGCATTAAGTTTTTCATGGAAGTCCAAGTTGTAACGGGAGATCCTAAGGTTCTAATTCTTTGGGCTTTAAGGTTGGACCACCACAAGGCGGCGTGACTCGTGAGTTCAAGAGAGGCTAATTGAATCTTTACTCGCTCGGAGTAATCATGGCACTCGAAAACTCTCTCAACTTTATCAACCCAATCTAGATAAGTGTGCCCGTCACACGTTCCATCGAAAGGGGGAATTGTAATCTTAATATTTTGAAGGTCGTCGATGTCCCTACGACGACTTGGACGATACTCTTCATCATCAACCCAGTCCTCATCCTCCGAATAATATCGTTGTCTCCTTCTTCGGGGTTTACTCCAATCTTCCTCTATAGGTGGTTGTGGGGTATGATTACGACGTCTAGGACGTTCGGGAATAATCCTAGAGGAGGTCTCTTGAGAGGGGACACGTTCATGAAATTCTCTACGAGGAGGATTGTTCAGCATAGTTTGGACTTGTTGGGCAAGGCTATTAACTATGTTTGTTAAGGCATCAATTTGTTCTTGCATGCCACCTTGAGAGCTAGCTTCTCCTTCGTAACGGGTGTGTTCGGGTGGGGGAGTATCCCTAGCCCGATGTGGTTCTTGGTGTGGTGATTCTCGATTGAGTCCACTTCGATTAGTCATGGTTGAGTGATTTAATTAAAAATTTCAATGCTTGTCTAAGTTGTTTATCCTAATTGGTGAGGGACTTATATGATTAATGCCTTAGGAATATTTTAAGCACTAAGGAAAGTTCTTAGCTAAGACAATAAAATTGGAATCATTCTTACTTAAGGAAACAACTTAATGATAACATTAAACACACAACAATTAATTATAGGAATGAATATTTCAATAAATGCTAATCACCACAAATTTAGCCCAATTAAATCCAAGTTATCAATTTAAAGCAAATCCACTCAAGAGAATAATGATATAAACTTAATTATTCCAAAAACAGCAAGTAATAACATTAATTCACAAGTTTAATCAATAGAAACATGCTGAAATTTTCAGAATAATAAGCAGAATTTTAATGTAGTGTTTGGTTCAATTGTTGCCACTTTTAATGATGCAATTGCTAAACTCTTATAAACCAATTTTCGTGCATTTAATTAACAGCATATAATAGGTGAGTTTATAAGTTAAAACAAGAGCAATAATCAGCAAATTAATAGGCAAATTTGAACATATCATGAAGATGCAAAAATCGATGATATAAGGCTATAATAATCTGATTTCGATAATGATAGATCCAAGCCGATTTTCAACACCAAAAATTCCAGAAAATTAATATAATTATTGGACAATATCTAAGTGTTAATCATGGCTCAAATGTCAACAAGAAGTGTTAAGAAACCGTGGCTAAAGATTAGATAAACCGAGAACAAGAAGAAGCAAAAACCATGAAAATTATGCAACAAATTATAACCCGGTTTTGCAATTTCCTTTAGGCCGATTTCATGCTTACTTTTCTACCATATTTTCAGCAAAGTTTCGGTTTAGATCTAGACGATTAAATATAAAGCAAATATCATAGAAGAACCGAGGCCAAGATGAAGAATAGACCGAAAAGGAAAAGAGAGAATAAACTAGGAAAAAATTTAACTATACCTTGGCCGATTTCTTCCTCTATTGCAAACCATATTTCAACAAGATATTCAAGTTAATAAATAGCATTAAAATGGCAGCAAATAAAAGAGTTAGATTAGCACCAAGTTAGCACAAAGTTAGATCAACAATATATGGAAAATAATGCGGAAAAATAAAAGAGCCGCTATCCCGGTTTTGTGTCGATTTTGACTAACGTCATGGCAACTAAAACCATATGGGAAGCCTTGTGGCTCTGATACCACTTGACACGGGGTCCCTTAGGCAAGGGGCCCGTGTACAACCCACAAATTGCTAGGTTTGTGCTCGATTGTGTGAAAGTGTGCGATATATGATTTAATGAAATAAAATACTAAACTTAATGCATTAAATAAACAAGGAAGCTAATTAGTAGTATGGCCGAAATATATATGGAGTTAGAGAGAATGAAATGTGCAAGAAATTAAGAGAACAAGATGAAATTAGATGTTAGGGACAAGAGAAAATATAAAGCAAGAAATAAGGAAATAACAAGGAATTTAAAGGTGAGAGTGGGTGCTATGGTGGAACCGAAATGTAGAAGTGAAATGGTGTGCAAAGTGTAGGCAATAAAAAGTAAAATATACCCTTGGCGGATCCGAGGAGCGAGCTTACGGTTTAAGCTCCCGGATTCACGTTTTCCGTGAGGAAAACGACCACCGTAGGCCGGGAATTTTCGTCCTCGTTTCAACTCCCAATGGAGAAGATGAGGGAATGGATAAGAGCTAACCTAGCAACCCAAGCTAGGTTAGCAATGGAGGCTAACTCCTCTTGGTTCAAAGAACCAAGGAAAAACTCTAAGGAAAACCTTGAGAGAATAGAGAAATAGTAGTGTATTGATTTGGGCAAAAGTTGTTTACAAACACCAATCCTATGCTTAAATAGAAAATCCTAGGGTGGATGATTAGGGTTTCCATAAGAATGAATGAATGGTGGCCCTTGGATGAAAAAGGATGGATGGCCAAGATCAAGGCAAACAAGCACACATCCTATGGAGGAGATGAATGCCATGCCTAAATGGATCAATGGAGGGAATCTTGCCACATCATCAATCCATGTTGCCACTAACTCTTGTACTTGCAAAATTATACCTTTTTTGTGGGCTCTTCTTTGGGCCAAGGCTTCCATTGGGCTCCATTTATTGTAGGGTCTTTTCCTTTGAATATTTTGTTGAACTTCCTTAAACCCAAATCCACCACCATACATCTAGTCCTAACCACACAATCTAATGCATGAAATGCAATTATAAAATCCTTACAATAAAGGCGAATGTATGCCAAATAAGTTCGAAATAAAAATTACATAAATAGGGCCCGGGAAGACAAATTCCCATAGGGCAAAGTAATGACTCCTCCAAGCGATCCAAATGCAATCCTTCTTCACAAATTTTCCTACAAAAATAAAAACACGTAATAAATAGAGAATTTAGATAAGGCACGGGATTCTATTAATTTTCTTTTAAAATGCATCCTGAGGCATGTCACAATGCAACATTAAACACATGCAGGGAAGGGGTAAACGGCATATCTAACTTAACAGCAAATGCAGATTCTATAAATGAATGCGTTGCACCAGAATCTATCAAAGTAAAAGCAGGCACAGAGTTGATCAGTATAGTACCTGACACTACAGCAGGCTGTTCTTCACCCGACTCCGTCATAGAGAATATTCTTGGTTTGATCATAGCAGGGCCATTCTTAGGAACTGGACAGTCTCTGCTAATATGGCCGACTTTGTTACAATTATAGAACCTGGTGATTCTAGGCTTCGAGCACTCCTTGACCATGTGTCCAACCTCCTCACAGTTGAAACACTTTCCCAAGCCCAGTCTGCATTCTCCCGGGGGGTACTTTAGACACTTAGGACATTGGGGAAATTTCCTGACGTTCTGCACCTTTCCCCCTGATCCTTGGCTATTTTGGCCTTCACTTGGCCTCTTCGTTCCCCTTTGCTGGTGTGGCTGGTTAAACCTTTGTGGGACCTCCTTTGGTTTAGCACACTTCCCTTCAGCTTCTTCCACTTCCAGAGCAGTGGACACAACTTCACTGAACGTTAAACCTTTAATGCCACAGAATTTGACTCCTCGATAAATCTCCGGCTTTAGTCCATGCACGAATTTGCACACCTTATCCTCGTCCTTATGAGCAAAATGTCCAGCAAACCTGGACAAGGACTCAAATTGCCTACTATACTCTGCCACCGACCCTGTCTGCTTCAAATTCAGAAATTCCAACTTCTTTGCGGTTTGGACAGTGCTGTTGAAATATTTCCCATAGAAAATATCCTTGAATTGTGACCAAGGCATTGACAAAACATCTGTGGTGGTCTCTATTGTTTCCCACCAGAGTTGAGCTTCACCAGCTAGATGAAAGGTTGCCAGCGTGACCTTGTCTTCTTCTTCTATGTTGGCACACCTAAACATACTTTCGATCTTTCTAAGCCATCCTTCAGCAACAACAGGATCAGATGACTGACCATCAAACGTGGGTGGTCTTAGTCTCCGGAATCTATCTCCAGAATGTTCACTGCTAGAACCCGAGTTGGCACTTCCTTGTGCTTCTCGGTTCAACAACACTCCTAATTGATCAGACTGTTGACGCACTATATCAGTCTGCTGACGCATCAATTCTGTCAGCTGCCTAATCACACTAGGCTCCTCCTCGCCTCTCACATTTGGCACTTCTCTAGGCACTCTAGGTCTCCCTGGGCGTCTGGCCATTATACTAAATTCCTGTACAGGGTTAGTCACACTCTTAAGTATCTATCAACTAAGTGTAATGTAAACACTTACAGTTGTTGAAGTACTTCCATGCAACGACCGGCACTGATGAGTAATCTTTTGAACGGTTTAACTGAATGTCTCTGATACCACACTGTAACGCCCCGAGTTTTCTGAACCCGGTTCGCTACATAAAGCTTGATCATGACTAAGAAATCTCTCTCTTTTTTTTTTTAAACTTCGCTCGACAGTTAAATTTGACATTTTCTAAAAGCTCAAAATATTTAAATCTTGCAGCGGAAATTCGTTTAAACAAAAATAAAATTAACAAAGACCACGTTAAAAAAAAAACGTTAGAAATCTTAAGAAACAATTGATTAAGAAGCAAAGGTTTAACTCGTGAAAATACTTTAAAAGTCAGAAAAGTCAAACTCGTCGTCCGCTTGAACAAAGTCAACAAAAGGAGAAGGCTTTTTGGAGACTTCATCCGGTCGCTAAACGACAAAACATAAAATTTAGTCATCCGGCCAGTCTAACAGGGACATCCACCGGTCACTAAACGACAAAATATAAATTTAGTCATCCGGTCAGTCTAACAGGGACATCCACCGGTCACTAAACGACAAAATATAAATTTAGTCATCCGGTCAGTCTAACAGGGACATCCACCGGTCACTAAACGACAAAATATAAATTTAGTCATCCGGTCAGTCTAACAGGGACATCCACCGGTGACGTCAGCTAGATGATCTCCTCATCCAAACGACTTTCTCTATATCAACCGGTGACGTCATCCGGATGATCTCCTCATCCGAATGACTTTCTCTATATCAACCGGTGACATCATCCGGATGATCTCCTCATCCGAATGACTTAACCCTTAATATCTGACGAGTAAAAGCTCGACATCAACGGGCGACTAAAACACTCGACATCATCCGATAGAAAAACAGGCACAACTCTAACTACAGACAGAAATTTTTCTTGCCTCTCCAAGACCTTTCAAAGACAATTCAAACCATTCCATTAATCAAATCCAGTAAAACCCAACTCTTAAAACTCAACAGGTTGCTAGAATTGATAATATTCAAAATATATTCGAAATACTAAAATCTCTACTGTCATGAAAACTCGACCTACTCAGACTAGATCATTATCAACTAAACCTCAACATCTGCTGACACCAGTTAGCCCGCCTCAACAGTTTACCAAGCCGAGACATGGATGTACTCCTCCAACCACATCAATCATCTGTGCACTCAGGAAACTCACCTGCAGTGTCCTCAACACCTACATCACAAAACTCATCTATTAGCCTAATGCTAAGTAAGTAAAGCCAACAAGAAATGAAACAACGAAATATAAATTCCTAATATGCAATTTCTACTTTCTCAACTCAGTTGCTCATGCTTCGTTTCTGTTCAGATCCCCCTGTGAAATTGGGAGTTGGATCAACTCTCCCAAAGTACATACATCCCTGTCTCATTAAAGGGTGGATTAATTCCCTTAACAGTGAAACTGATTCTTCTGTTCAGATCCCCCTGTGAAATTGGAAGTTGGATCAGCTCTTCCAAAGTACATACATCTCTGTCTCATTAAGGGGTGGATTAATTCCCTTAACAGTGAAACTGATTCTCATGACTGTTTCAATATGTTCAATCCTTACCATGCCAATCATGCATTCAAATTCATTTTCGTATGTTTAGAATACAGATTCACACAAGTAATCATAATCCTAACGTTTTGTGATGTAGGCCCGAAGGCACAAGCAAACTTCACTTACCTGGTCTCCTGGGAAGCTTGTTGAAACCTCTCCCTCGGGAGTTTGCTCAAACCTAGTTCCACAAATCGAACATTAATTTAAACTTTCGTCAAACTTCCTTCTAGCTACCCAGAAAGCTAAGGAAATTAGTTTGGAAGCCCTAATCGTAGTGCATTCCCGATTCAACTCATAAACCGAAACTAGCACTCACATACCGCATTCTCAAAACTTCATTTATCAACCCTCGACAGTTACAATGTAGCAAGAAATAGAAGCAAAACTCACCTAGTTCTGAGGAAATCGCTGGAGGGATCGAAGAGGGTCTCCTATCGCGCTCTGCTAAGCTGAGGAGCTGAGAGTGGAAGAGGAAATGAAATGAAACAGTGGCGGCTACCTCATTAACACTTCCCTTAAATACGTTATCCACAATATAAATTCGCAATTACCATCTTGCCCCTGCCTAGTCACTTAATAACCTAATCAACATTTCACTCAATTTTAAACCATAAGATTATATACCTCCGTTTAATAACTTATTTTGATTTATATTGAAACCGGGTGTTACACAATGTTAGCATTCCCAGCTACTCATTTAATTTATTCCCAAAATACAAGGTTTATGTAATGCAACTCATACAAAACTGTACCGAGTAAATCAAAGAATAAATTAAAATGAAATAGGAGTCTACTAAATATAATGAATTAAGATCATACATATATGACTATCATTATGATAAAATTAATTGTTCTTCATTTAACGGATATTATAATAACAATATAATTTCATCTGGTCCAGTTCTATATAATCATATTATATAAAATACAATCACTTTATGTCACTACATATATAGTCGAGATTTGACTATACGTTCTCAACGAAGTGAACTGTATTTATGACTTTATTAATTTGAAGATCATTTACTTCAAATATAAGTCATTGACTATTATGATTATTTCTTTTTAAATTTAATCTCACATATATCAACATGTATGTAAATTTAAAATTGCACAAATAATCAAAGATTTTTCTTTGAATTTATAAAGCATATCTAATAATGCAAACATAAAAATTAATCATAAAATTTATTTATTAATTACAGCAATAAAAATGTTCGTAACATTTGCTTGTTGGGCACATTATTCCCAACATTTAAGACAAGTTCTTACTAGGGGTGGGCAATCATCGGTTCGGTTCTGTTTTAGATCAAACACAACCGACCTTTTCGGTTTCGGGTTCCGGTTTTCGAACCCGAACCCAAACCCGAACCTGAATAACTTAAAACAGATCCGAACCAAAAAGTTCAGTTCGGTTCGGTTCCGGTCAAGTCGGTTCAGACTTGTAAACATGAAATAAATACAATTAAAATTTAAAACCTTGCAAGTTGCAGCCTGAGAAAAACTTACAATTTTGTTTCATCACATTTGCCTCACCAAGTGTTTTTATGCTCTGGTCGATCTCCTTCAACTCTCTCTCACCTTGAAACTTTGCCTCTGCATTCTGCTCTTACATCGCCATCACCCTCCTCATCCCTCATTTATTGCCATTCCCCACCCTCCCTCTCTCTTTCCTTCCTGCATATTCCTCGTTCCTCTTCCCCTTACTCACCCCCGTTTTCTTTCTCATTAAAAGTCTATCCTTGCTCGACTCCCTCTGCTTCCGCTTACATTCGACCCTACCCTTCTTCAGCGCCGGACCCATGGCTACGGCTCTCGACTGCTGGTCAAGCCGACCCACTACGGACGACGACCTCGTATAGCAAGTTCTCGTCGGGACCCAGAACAGATCCGAAGTCTTGCCGCCTGACTCGTTCTCTGCTTCCGCATTGAAGGAGTCGTCTGCGATGCATAAGAGATTTTTAGAGGTTGAGCTACAACAGATCCGAAGTCTTGCCACCTGACTCGTTATCTGCTTCCGAATTGAAGAAGTCGTCTGCGATGCACAAGAGATTTCAGAGGTTGAGCCGCAACCTGACCGAGGCCATTGCCTCCCTTAGGAATACGCTTAAGCGTGGTTTCGGTTTTTCGGTTCAGTTCGAGTTTGGCCTCCACCCGAAAGTTTATTAGTGAGCCCGACCCGAACACCAAAAAAAAATCCTGCACCCGAACCGAACACTCGGGTCAGTTCGGTTCCTCAGGTTGGTTTCGGGTCTGCCCACCCCTAGTTCTTACAAATTGTAAAATAAAAAAATGAAAAAATAGGATAAAGTGCAATTTAGATCTCACATTATAGTGAAAATGACAATTTGCACCGTAAACTCGGATAATGGAGAAAAATAATCTTAATGTATTGATAATGAACAATTTACCCCTACCGTGCTATTTTTGATTAAAATAACATATTTTCATCAATTGTCATCTTTTTCTACGAGAAATACCATTTTCTTCGGGGCTTCATTTTTCGATTTGAGCTCCTTGAACTGCTCTGTCAAAATAGCTGCAAACCCACTACTAAATTCATCAAAAACAAACTTTTTCCAAGAACCCATCTTCCAAAGTTAAAAAAAAATAGCAGCAGATTCACAGAAGTAGAGAGAGATCGTCTCTTAAGAGAAGCACGCAGAGAGAAAGTTCCATTTTGAAAACCTCAATCTTTCTCATCTCCTCCTCCAATCCTTTCAAGTAATAGCCAATATTCAACACTTTCACCGAACATTCTTTGAGTTCTTAAACTTTCGCAATAACATCAGAAAATGGTTGTGGGACAATTGTCCAAACTCAGCTCCATTTTCGTTCTCCGATTCATTGTTTCTCTCCTTTTGTTCTTCTATAGCATTCCTAGACAACAACGATAATGGATTAATGGTCAGAGAATTACAAAGAGACCCACATTATGGTATGAGAAAGTTGGCTTTGGAGGATGATGGACTCACACATTGGATTTCAGGTAGAAAAACATAATACGTGATGAAAATGTGTTATTTTAACGAAAATAGCACGGTAAGAGGCGAATTATCTATTATCAATATATTAAGGTTATTTTTGTCAATTATCTGAGTTTACGGTATAAATTGTTATTTTTAGGGAAAAGTTCAATTTAGCCCTTAACGTATGGGATCAGTGGTCATTTGGCCCCTAACGTTTATTTTTGACCCAATGAAACTCTATCGTATAAAACGTTTGGAATTCAAACCCTCCTGTCAATTTTTCAGTTAAATTTGACATATGCCCTTTCAAAATTCCCAAACTACTCTCTCTCTCTCTCTCTCTCTCTAGGGAAACTTCGATACCTCTTTTCATGGCAGAGCAAACATCAACCTAAGATCGAAGATCTCTCCCCCAAAACATTGAAATTAAATTCAGTTCGGTAGCGAACATTTTAAAATTAATCTCAAAATGAAACTCCGAGCTTCTTCCACGCCCTTATCTTTGCATAACCCATCAACCAACCAGACAAAGGTAGTGACATTTGGGGAATGCCCAGATTCTAACATCTCGAAGCAAAACGCAACAGCATCATCCAGTTTGTTGCACTTGTACATCCCTTGAATCAATACAGTGTAGCTAAAGGCATTAGGTTTAATGCCATTGTTTTGCATTTTCCTGAAAATCCTGATGGCATCGTCAAGCTTCTGGGATTTGCAGAATCCTTCAACAACAGTAGTGTAAATGACAACTTTAGGAATCGTACCCTTTTCGCGCAAAAGCTTCATAGCTTCTTGAATAAGTCCATCTTTGCAAAGGGGCAAAAATTGACGGCTTCGATCTTAGGTGGATGTTTGCTCTGCCATTACCCAAATGTTCGCTACCGAACTGAATTTGGGGCCGAGAGAGAGATAGAGGGGTAATTTGGAAATTTTGAAAGGAAATCTATCAAATTTAACTGAAAAATTAACGGGAGGGTTTGAATTACAAACGTTTTATACGATAGGGTTTGATTGGGTCAAAAATAAACGTTAAGAGCCAAATGACCACTGATCCCATATGTTGGGGGGCTAAATTAAAATTTTTCCTTATTTTTACTATAATATATGGGTCAAATTGCATTTTATCAAAAAAAAAAAAAAAAAACTTAAAACGTAGAATTGAGGGGTAGTATAACCTAAAACGTGGCAATTTGAGAGCTTTCTATCAGGATTTGAACTGGAGGGAAGTTCTGTGGTTGGCCAATGACCAGTCCTCCCATCTCCAGAAGCTCCTCCGTTTCTCCCTGCTCCCTTAACTCCCACCTCTATACCAACCATTTTCCCATCTTTTCTCTCTCTAAACCCTTCCTCTCCATTCTCTTTTCCCTCACCAAGCGAACAACCTCTCTCTCCCTCGTTTCTACGAAGGTAACCCGCTTCAAACACCCACTTATGTGATTCGAATTTATTTAATTTCTTAAAAATCTGCAACTCTAGATTAGGGTGAGGGTTTGCGATAGACGTTATTCGTTAACCTGAAGCTGCTAGAACTAGACTGTTAAATTTTTTTACCATTGGAGTGAATTGAACTGCTCATATGTTCTCATTCTCCTCTTTGGGTTTTTAGATTTACGTCAGGAACACAAAAATCACCCTCTTATCTTGAACCAATTGTGTTTCCATGTTATATAACTTTCAGATGGGAAGGGATGAAATTGCAGAAGTTTCTGAGAAAACTGAGGGCGAGTTAAATGTGAAGAAAAAGATCTTCGTTGCCGGTGCCACCGGAAATACTGGGAAAAGAATAGTTGAACAGCTTCTTGCTAAGGGTTTTTCTGTGAAAGCTGGTGTTCGAGACTTGGATAAGGCGAAAACTTCTCTTTCAATTGACAACCCAGCTCTTCAAATTGTGAGTTTATCTGATGTTTTCACTCTTTAAGAGTCAAAAGCTTCAAGCAGTCTTTGAGAATTCAAATGGGTTTTGTTAATTGATAGAAATACTATTGCTAATTTGGTTTCCATTATCATTATCGTGTTACGAACATTGAGAATCGATAAATGGTTAATTATTGTTTTCTAATTTGAAGAAACCAATTTGTAAAATGTTTTCAGAAAGAAAGAAAGAAAGAAAACTTTCTAAAATGTTTTCAGAAACACTGAACTATGTAGCAAATGTAAACATTGTATCAAATTTTTGGATTAGTAATTTAGGATGATAAAAAGCGCCTAAGATCATGTGTCCAAACTTTTATTGCAATTCTTTATCTCTTTTAAAATTACAATTTCCTCCCGTGGCGATCATTAAAAAAACCCAGTCACTATGAGAAATAGTTATAAACTCAACAATTTAAGTTTCTCTGGGCTGGTGGTCATTTAACAATCTATTCTTGTTTCAGGTGAGAGCAGATGTTACTGAAGGCTCGTCAAAGCTAGCAGAAAGCATAGGTGATGATTCAGAAGCTGTGATTTGTGCAACTGGCTTTCGTCCAAGTTGGGACTTAACTGCTCCATGGAGGGTTAGGAAATTTTTTACTTACAACAAATGATATATTTAACTAAGACCGTTCATCTGAGTTTTATCATGGTATAGAATATTAAATTGTTTTGTGCAAGTGTCTGTTTATTATGCTTAGTAGCGCAGAGGCTGTAAAGGTTCTAGAGGCTAGCGTTCATATTGTAGGAATCGGCATTGTCATCGAACTAAAAACCTGCATGAATATTACTCTGTTCTTTTCTAATATTTCTTGTCAATGGGAAGGATTACAAAACATAAACATCTAGCAACGTGTATAAAAAAAAATACATCTAACGGTTATACAATATCAATATTCATCGTTGTTTTTTTTTTTTACCTATCTTGCTAGTACAAGCTTTTCTTTATTGCCTTTATCATTTGTTTTCCATTTATATAATTTTAACGGCCACAAGCAAAGCGAAGTAATGAAGTAACAGGAAAAGTTCTTCGCCAATGTACAACCTACTGTATTGTTGATTTAGCTATCTACTTTTTTCCCTTGAAGAATGACCGTGATGGTGCAGGTCGACAACTTTGGGACTGTAAATCTTGTAGAAGCATGCCGCAAGTCGGGTGTCAAAAGATTCATTCTCATCAGTTCCATTTTAGTTAATGGAGCTGCAATGGGGCAGATATTAAACCCTGCTTACATCTTCCTGAATGTTTTTGGGCTCACTCTAATAGCAAAGCTGCAAGCAGAGCAATATATAAGGAAATCAGGCATAAACTACACAATAATCAGGCCTGGCGGATTGAAAAATGAGCCACCCTCTGGAAATGTCATCATGAAGCCGGAAGTATGCAATCTGAGCAACTTCTTTTTATCTAAAATGGGGCACTTAGCAATTTATGCAAGTATATATATGATCAAGTGATTTGAGTTTGGTTGATTTATTTGGTTTTCAGACATTTTCCCCTGGTGTTCTCCATGCAGGACTCTCTCTACGAAGGGAGCATATCTAGAGATCAGGTTTCTGAGGTGGCTGTTGAAGCACTGGTCAATCCTCAAGCATCGTATAAAGTTGTCGAGATAGTTTCTCGTGCTGACGCACCTAAGAAATCATACGAGGATCTGTTTGGGTCAATCGAGCAACGCTGAATGCAGTGTTATAATATCGTTCTTTGGTGTACAAGATGTATGCTTATGACTCGTAAATGTTGCTTTTTCCGTGTAATGATAAACAGTGCATCCATAAGATTATAGAGAGTGGCTTGAGTCATTCGATTGTTTGGGTAGGAGAAGCCCACTATTGTTGTTATTGTGAAGAGTCTGGTTATGGATATGATATAGAATAAAAAAGTTAAATCATCGAATTCAATAAGTGCGGCTTGAGACCAGTAATGATTTGGATATCAAAGCTTGTTTGTAAACGGTGATTAATACATGAATAGTAGAGTAATCGTTCAATTGACTCTGTGGCCCAATGGATAAGGCGCTGGTCTACGGAACCAGAGATTCTGGGTTCGATCCCCAGCAGAGTCGTTTTAGTTTTATTTTCTATTAAAAAATATATTTAGATTATATAAAAATATATTTTGATGAGCTAAGCAAAACAACAAAAGAGAAAATAAACATAATTATTGTGTTAAAGCTACCATATATCTACCTAGGGGTGAGCAAAAAAACCGAGAACTGAAGAACCAGGCCAGAACTGACGGTTTGGTCCGGTTTTGGGCGGTTTTGCCTTAGAAAATAACATAAATCGGTTTTTTTTTCAAGAACCGCTGTTATTGGTGCGGTTCTCGATTTTGATGACTCATTTTGTGTAGAACCGGCCCGGACTGTTAAGCTGGCCGCTGTCCCGCTGCCCATCCAAGCCCTAAAAATCGAACTTAGTTTCTGAGTTCTGACTCTCGTCTTTCTTCGCTTTGCTCGAGTCCTCGACAGTCGCCTTCCCTATTTCTTCGCCTCGCCTTGTCTCTCGCAGTCGCCTCGCCGTGTCTCTCGCGCCAGCCGCCAGTCGCCGTCGCCGTGCGTAGCTGTATCTCGCCGTCTCTTCCAGTCGCTCTCGCTGGCTCGCTGTTCGCCCAACAGGTATTTTCTGCTCTCACTTTTCATATCTATTGTGGTTTTAATCTCTCGATGCCTACTGTATCTCGATTTCTCGGCTTCACCGAGAGAGTGCCGACCCTGTTAGTGTTAGATTGAAATTTAGTGAAATAACCCTAATTGCTACAGGGTCTCTCGGTGAGAGCAGAGTAGCATTGCCAAAACATTAAGTCTGTTAGAAACATTAACTGTGAGAAACCTTTGTTTAAGTATCATGGGAGTTTTTGAGGGGTGTTTCAAGAAAAGAAAAGCCATCCGTGGAGCTGTAAAAGGTGAATTAGTCAATGACAACCATAATACAATCTTTGCCTCTTGATCGTCCATAGCAATGTTGCTCCAAGGTCGTTCTGGAACAGGTAATTGCAGGATTGACAAACATCGCACTCAGAATTGCAGCAGTGATGTATCTAGACATATATGGCTAACAACATGGGAGATGCAAATGGGTTGTTTCTTGGTTGAACAATGCCAATGTAACATTTTAGACACAAGAGTTTTGCGCATATGGGCATCGATAAGGACAACTTCGAAAGGGTTGTGCTCCTTCAAGTCAAATTGAAGTCCTGAATCCTGAAGGTGTGGAAAAATATGGTGAAATTCATCAAGAATTTTAAGAATCTCTATGGTGATTGGTGGTGTTTAGCCTATATAATTGTTTGAAGTTGATCAAGACTATCATAATGGCATTTTTGGAGTCGCTTCCCAACTTGTCTTCCTGTGATTAATTAGACAAAACCAAAAATTTGATTTGATTTTTTTTTTATTTTTAGTTATAGTGCAAAAAAAAAAAAAAAAAAAACTGGGAGGACCAGAACCGGACCAGAACCGAGGCCAAAATTTTTGTCCGGTTCTGGGAAAATTTTTTGGCTTATTGGTGCAAAAAATTAAAAACCAAATTTAGTGGTCCGATCTTAAATTTTTCAAAAATCGGATCGAACCGGACCACGATCACCCCTATATCTACCATGCAGTTCTACAACTACACTTCATAGACGTCATTAAATTTGTCATTTGTTTGAACATGTCTTAGATCTTTATTTTAAAAGCAAAGAATATTATAAAAATAAGTGATATTAATAATGATTTATTTTCTATATTACATTGTTTATTTATATTGCATTTAATTTATATAGTACTATTGACTATTAATATTACATTATGATTTACCTTCACTATCAAATAAAATAGGGTAAGTATCGATTTGAACCCTGTACTATACACTTTTTTTCAATTCGCCCCCTGTATTAAAAAAACCATCAAACTGAACCCTGTACTTTGATTCTGTAATCAATTTTGACATTCTATCAATAATTTTATTAAACCCTCATTTAAAAAATTAGCAAATAATTTTGGATTCAGTTGAAATTTTTATTACATGTTCACTAATTAATGAGAAGATAATCTGAAAATTTTTGTGATTGTTTAACACATGTACGATTTATTGTAATTTTATTTTAATATTTTATAAAAATATTATAATAAATCCTACAAATTTTAGAAAATCACAAAACAATTTTTATTATCTACCCGTGATAGGTTGAATATGTGAAAATGTTTTCAAATAAATCAAATATCGTTTGGTAGTTTTTTAAAAATTAATTTATAAAGTAAAGAATAAACTGAGATTAATTTAAACAAATACCAAACAATATTTGATTTATTTGAAAACTTTTCCACATATTCAACTTATCATGGGTAGATAATAAAAAAAGTTTCGTGATTTTTTAAAATTTTTATGATTTATTATAATATTTTTATAAAATACTAAAATAAAATTATAATAAATCGTACATGTGTTAAAAAATAACGAAAATATCCAGATTATTTTCTTATTAAGTAGTAAACATGTAGTAAAAATTTCAACTGAATCCAAGATGATTTGATAATTTTTTAAATGAGGATTTAATAAAATTATTGATAGAATGTCAAAATTGATAACAGAATCAAATTACAGGGTTCGGTTTAACGGTTTTTTTAGTACAGGGGTGAATTGAAAAACAGTGTATAGTACAGGGTTCAAATCGATAATTACCCAATAAAATAAAAACATAATAGGATTTCATCATCGTATATCCTCTTGGTGGGCACGGTCTGGGTCAGTCCGGGTTAGTCCGGCTCTGAATTGGGATCGGAACCGGACCAAATTCACTAGGATTTTTATCCTGGTCACAAAACCGGCGGTACCGGTCCCTCCCATTAAAAATCTGATTTTTTTTTTTTTTTTAACAAATGATAAATTTTTAACATACAAACTATCTAACCTATGAACTAAATCCGACTATCAAACTATCCAACATTAAAATGAAATCTAAGAAACAAAATTCAACATCCAAAATAAATTCAACTATCTATCCAACATTAAAAGGAAATCTAAGAAACAAAATTCAATATCCAAAATTAATCCAACTACTTTAAAAATACAAACTAAATAGTAAATCCAACTAAATTGTTAATTTCATTCCAACTTCCGAGCAATCAATTTCAAATCATTAGCGATAAACATTAAAAAGAAGTCAATAATTGCAACAATATCAAGTCATCGATGTGTCATCTTCTATAAAATTTTCATCGGTAGGGTCAGCAGAATCAGCAAAATGTAAAATATTGAAGGTATTAGTTTAACACTAAAGATAAACATGTAAAAAAAATAAATATTAGAATATTCGAACATTCTTCTATAGTTGTGATACTACTGAAGAACCGTTATTGTCTATAAGAGGGGGAGGGGGAGGTGAATTAAACTTTTCTCTCCTAATCGAGTTTACTTACTATAATATAAATTACTTAATTTATTGTTTACTTATTCGAATTAAAAAGAGAGAGAAAAAAAAATAACACCGTGATTTTTACGTGGTTCGGCCAACCTTGCCTACATCCACGCTTTAAGGATTCCACCCCCTTGAAGATTCACTACTTCTCTTCCACTAGAAATCTTGATTGGACTTCACAGCCGCCAATCAACTGTCTTTTACACTTCGATTGATCTTCACGGGCGTCAATCGATGCCTTTTCACTTTCTATGTGGTAAGGAGGATAAATCAAATCTACACCTTCTTGAAAGCTATATCTCAAGTTAGGATTTGGGAAGGTGTAGAAAACAGAAGAGTATTACACAGATTAAGCTCTTGAAAAATATGCGCAACAAGTAGAGGTTCGCGTGTAGGAAAAAATTCAAAAAGTATTTTTTCCAGCTTCTGTTCTTCTATTTATATGGTCTTCGTAACCATTCGGACGACTCCTTGAATCCGTACCAAAATATGACCGTTACGTAAATAATATATCTGTTGGGATGTCGGCTTCGGTCGATGTTACTTTTGGGCGGAGTCTCCTTAGCTCAGACGGTATTAACCGTGCGGGCGAAATCTTCGTTTGGTCGACATTGCCCTTCGGTTGACTTCTAAGTCTGGTTGACATTGATTTTGGTTGACTTCTAAGTCTAGTCAACATTGATTTTGGTTGACTTTTGTGTTCTGCTACCGATCGAGCTATCTGCCTTTCCACCGGTTGACATATTTGGCGGACGACATTCTCGCTTTAGTATAACAGACGTTAAATATTAATAAGCCAGCAGTCGATATGTCTAGTAGACGAATTCACTTCTTTGTCCAACCACTGGTCGATATATACTTTCGATATTTTGCATCTTTCATTTGCATTGACCGGACGATATCTTACATGCACCAGAACTGCCTTTTTGTTTTTAACTAACAACACTTAATGAAGATCATCAGAAACATAATACCCTTTTTAAGGGGCATTTCCAGTAAAAATAGTTAATCACGAACCATATCGTCATTAAGCATTCATCTACTCATTCATTTAAGATAATCAATTTATATCACATGAATTACATCATCAAAAACATAATTAAACTTAAACACATTTTAAGTTAACAAGTACTATCTTCGAAATCATCATCAATGTTTGCAGAAATTTTAAAAGGATTGAATGTTTTGAGCAAACTTTGAGAGCATATAAGAGCTTCAACACTTTGGGGGCTTAGAGAATTGCAAAAGACATCAAGAACACGACCACCACAACTAAAAGCATATTCTGACGGCACCATAAAAATTGGAATGATCAATATATCTTTCGCAATTGCACTTAAAACTCGATACTTATCAAAGTTCCTCTTCCACCAAAATAATATGTCAAAACTGTCTGAAAAATTCTCTGACTTCTCAGACAATTATAGATCAATCTCTGACATATTAGTTTCATCACTTCTCTCAGAAGAATTGTCAGACCCATAAAATATAGAGTACACTGCAGTTGAATGAGCTTGCGCCAAAGAACTCATTAACTTTGGAGACCTTTGTGGACTATTGCTGCTACTTGGCGTTTGGTATTCATTGGTTGTATCACCTTTATATTCGGTATACAAATTTTCAATTATATCATCTACCTGCTTTGTGTATTGTGCAGCTCTTTCACTGATAAATAAAATGGCTAAAAAATGCCGTAAAAAATTTGTTTTGTAACTTGGATCACGACCAACAACATATAAAAGCATGTTTATTTTTTCAAAAGATCCCCAATATTTATAAAACTTCTTTTTCATCTCGTTGGCCATTCTTCATAGCGTTGAATTATCACCGTTACCATATGTCTCAATAACAATTTTCAAATTACAGACTTCACCTACATACATATTCGATATAATATGCAGAGAAACAGAAACATTAAGTGTCATATTATGAAATGTCTCTAAAAATTTTATGTATTCTCGAATGCATGACCAGTCTTCAGGATGTGGGGTGAACCTTGCACTCGCATTTCATGTAAGAAAGAGCTATCATTCTCTGTTAATTTTTCAAAAGTCGTTTCATACTTTTCAACGCTTGCCAACATCAAATACGTAGAGTTCCAACAAGTAGGAACGTCGAGCAACAAATTACTTTTAAAAGTAATTTTAACCACATAAACGCAAGCTTTAAACTGTTGCAATCTTCTCGGAGAAGACCTTACGTACTTAAGAACTGCTCGTACCCTCGTTATGTACTCATGATGTTCTTTCAAACTATTAGAAACGATCAAATTGAGGACATGTGCAAAACATCTTACGTGCATATGATCACCATTTAAAATCAACCCCTTCCAATTTTGATTTGTTTTCGTCAAATAGGAAATAGCAACGTCGTTGGAAGAAGCATCGTCAACGGTTATGGTTGTAATATTTTCAATCTTTCAATTAAGAAAATATTTTTCAACTTCTTTACCAATTGATTCACCCTTATGGTTTGGAATCAAACAAAAATTCAATATCTTTTTTTGTACATACTACTCTTGATCAATATAATGACATGTCAGCACAGTGTAATTCAAATTTTGAATAGAGGTCCATGTGTCAATGGTCAAATATACCCTCTGTGATGTTGGAAAAAAACACTCCTTCAACTTGGTTCATTTTTTTCTAAAATATGTTGCGAATATCTCTTACTACTGTTACTCTAGATGACATAGTAACTTGGGATTGAGATAAAGATAAAATATCTGAAAACCAATTCCTTCTACCATGTTCAGTGGCAATTCATCCAAGATAATTATCTTTGCGAGAAATTCTCTAGCAGCCATTATAATAAATATGAGTATACCAGTATTCTTGCTCTTATTAGGTTTAAAGATCAAAGCTTTTTGCTTATTGTAGTGGTGCGAAATTATAATTACACAATTTTAAGTTTTTAATTTTTATTAATTAAGTAAATTAGATTATCATTAATCTAATTTGAGTTAGATTAAAAATTAATTGTGGTTAAAAATTAATTAATCATGGTTATCTGGTGATTTTTTAAAAAGAGGAGGGCAAAATGGTCTTTTTAATTGGATAAACTAGGCTTAAGGATAATTTACCCTTAAAGCACTATTGAAAAGGGTTAATGTGGCAACCCTTCAACCATTTGACGTCGAGAAAAAAAAGGAAGAGAGAGAGAGAGAAGAAAAGAAAGAAGAAAGAGAGAGGAAGAGAGTGAGAGAAAGAAAATGCCAAAGAAGAAAGAACCGAGGGAAAGAAGGGAAAAAACAGAAGAAAAATAGGGAAAAAAGTAATTTTTGTCGATCCATCTTTTAGAGAAAATTGTTTAGCTCGTTGAGATGATTGTTTTGGTGGAAAAATTAATAGATTCAGAGGAGATTTTCGATTAAAGTGAAGGAACCGACAAGTCAATAAGTAAATCTATCGGTTAGATTAGTTAATTTATGCTTTAATACATTACTAGGTGGAGATAGATTTCATTTTTGCTTGGATTCCGGATAGGTTTAGATATTTGATGATTTGGTTACGATTGGATAGATTGAAGTGAATAATGGACATTGTTTTTTTGAAAATTTAATATTTAAATGTTGTTTAAATTTGATTTATATTGAATTGTTAAACGTAGCATTTTGAAAACTACGTTTTATATTGAATTGAACGAATTGATTTAAAATATCAAATGCATGGGTGGGTTGAGTTACATTAATTTAAACATGAATTGCATTGTTTTATAACTGTTTTTAAATGATGCATTTAGGAAGGAGGAAGTTGGAAGTCGTGGTAACATAAGAACTCATTGGACTGGACTTGCCTCTTCGTGTGCGATAAATATGACTATGAAAATGATTGAGAGATTAACTATGTATCCTCCTTGGGTTGAAAATCTCTAAACCTCAAGGGAAAGCAATGTGTAGGGTCGTACAGCCTTATCTGTAAAAGTTCATAAACTTGTAGGATTGTGTAATGGTCATATGAGGCAATTAGAGTGAATTGCATTTTTTTACATATCAATTTGAATGTTAAAATATTGCATTGAATGTTTTATGAAAATATGACTTTAAATCATGATATACATTATTTTAAATTGCATGGGATTTATGTTTGTTGAGAATAATTTTAAACTGTGGTTAATGACATAGATTTTTAAATGGTTCGAATATGAACATGCATGTATTTTTATATAAATAATATGAATTTCAAATCAAAATAAATTGATTTAAAAAATAATCAATGTTAGGTGGAGGATGTATGGTCCTAGATAGTGTTGATAGAGTCTGAGTTAGCTATTCTAACTGCTAGACTTCTTTGTTTGGCGTAAAACTCATTATGTGAATTATCTATATTTTTTAGATAACGAGATCGTTCACCAAGGCGGGAAAGCAAACGCAACATAAAGGACTAGAAGAGTCATAGGATAAACCATCGAGGTAGATGGTTTTCTTTTGTATTGGGACCGGGATAGGCAGTTTAGAAATCTTATAAACTCTTTATGAACAGAAACACCTCGGGAAAATCACGAACAATTAATACATCCTGAGGTTTAACTTCTACCAAAGACTGGTAATCTACTATAGCTACAAGAAAACAGACAAACTCACCCATAATAAACCCTCGAGCCTCCATTGGCGCCATAACGAAAAGCTTCTGTACACTCCTCAAAGACTGTAGCGAAAGCTTCTCACCGTTTGGAGGATAAAAGTTAATTGTTCCTGCTCGGCAATCAATTGTATCATGGTGTCGGAATAACCAGTCCATCCCGAGTATCACATCATACCCGGTTATCCCCATCGCAATCAAATCAGCAGGCAATGTCTTTCTTCCAACCGATATCAAACTATTGAGCACCATCTGATCTGAATGTAGGCACTCACCGGAAGGTAATTTCACATCATAAAAACATCCAGCCAGACTCACTTTCATATTTACTTTCACCACAAAAGCTGTTGCTACGAATGAATGCGATACACCTGAGTCTATCAACGTAAATGCAGGCACTAAATTAAAAAACACAGTACCTGAAATCACGGCGGAACGATCTTCACCATCAGGCTCTATCATAGCAAAGATTTTGGGTGTAGCTTTAACTAGACCTTTCTTTGCTGCGGGGCAATTGGTAGCTACATGACCGGGCTGGTTGCATTTAAAGCATCGGGCGACTTTCGGCTTTGGACAATCACGTGAGACATGACCAGCTTCAAAACAGTTGTAACATTTACCATCATATTGCCCACGCCCTCCGGGATGAGACTTCAAGCACTTTGGACACTGCGGAAACCTTTTCTTCTGTTGTTGCTGCGGCTTCTTGCCACCCCTCTGATCACTTATATTTCCTCCCGGCCTTTTGGTTCCCTGTTGCTGAGAAGACGATCCGCCTCGGTTAAACTGAGCTGTAATTTCTTTAAACATCCTCTTCGGAGCTTCAGCAGGTTTAATAAATTTATCAGTAGCCTCCTCCACCTCTAAAGCTGTAACGCCCCGAGTTATCTGAACCTGGCTCGTTACTCAAAAGCCCGTACATGACTAAGAAATTTCATCCGTATTTTAAAAGATTCTCTCAACAATCGACTCTTGACATAAGTTAGAATCCAAAAATAAATAAACATTTAAAACTTGCAGCGGAAATCATTTGGACAATAATAGAGATAAGCAAAATTGTGAAAAAAAACATCGCTTGGATAATCGTTCGGAATGTTAAGAGTTAATCGGCCAAAAAGAAATAGAGGTTTAAATCGTGAAATACTTAAGAAGTCACAGAAGTCCAATTCATTTGCCGATGAATAAAGTCAACGGAAAAGAATGAAATAGGAAATAGAAGGCTTCTTCCGATGACTAAACGACAAAGTCCTCCTACATCTACCGATGATGTCAGCACGCATCTGCTGATGAGTTTGCTGAGACATCATCCGATGGACTTAAACCTACACCTTCCGATTGAGTAAACTGCATACGCCGATCACTAAACGACAAACTCTCTACTTATATCTTCCAATAGACAACTTAACTATAACCCGACATCTTCCGATAAACTTCATCTACCAATAGTGAATAGAACGACGACTCGACATCTGTCGGTAGACTTCATCTACCGATAGTGAACAAAACAACATCTTCCGATAAAGTAAGCTATATATACCGATCACTAAACGACAAATTTTGTTCTGTATCATCCGATAGCTTCCACTGAAGACATCTTCCGATAACTTTACTAAAACATCATCCGATGACTTTACTGAAGACATCTTCTGATAGACGACATAACTATAACTCGACATCTATCGATAGACATCATCTACCAATAGGGAACAGAGTGACATACCCACAACTCCTTGCTATACAACACGACTCTAACTACAGAAAAGAATCTACTTACATTACTGAAATCATTCAATTACCATTCTAACCAATGCATTACCCAAAACAATTTAGCAAGTGCTAACATCAAATCTCAACCGAATACTATTATCAGAAAGGACAACTCAAAACATTTTCAAAACATTGAAACAATTACTGTCATGAGAACTCAACCTATTCAAATCGAGACATTGTCAACTACACCTTCACTCCAACATATATCAGTTAAACCGCCTCATCAAGTACCAGATCCGTGGCATGAGTATGCTCCCCCAACCAGTCTATCCCTCAATGAACTCAGAGGATTCACCTGCTGTCACTTCTTCACCTACATCACAAAACTCATCTATTAGCATAATGCTAAGCAAGTAAAGCAGTAATGAAATGATATGCTGAAACATAATTCCTAAACGTGCAATTTCTACTTTCTCATCTCAGTTGCATTCACATACGTACATAAGCTGATCTGATCCCTCGGTTCCCTTGGGAAGTGGATCAATTTTTCCAATGTTATACATCCTCTACTCGATTAAGGGGCGGATGAATTCCCTTAATAGCTGATCTGATCCCTCTGTTCCCTTGGGAGTGGGATCAATTCTCTCATTGTTATAAATCCCTTCATAAGTTAAGGGGTGGATTAGTTCTCTTAATAGTTTGTCTGTCACATTCAATTCATACCTTATCGTTCTTACATGGAAATTCATTTTCGTAATCTTTCAAAAACATGATACATGACATACAAAATCATTTCCCAAATACATAACCCTACTGTTTTGTGATGTAGGCCCGAAGGCACATGCATACTTTACTTACCTGGTCTTCTGGATGGTTTGGTTGAAATCTCCTCCGGGAATTAGCTCGAACCTAAATCCATAAACCGATCATTAATTAAACCTTCACTAAACTTCATCCTATTCAACCAGAGACCTAAGGAAACTAATTGAGAACTCTGGTCATAATGCATTCCCGATACTGCACTAAACTAAAACTGACACTCATCTATAGCATCCTCGAAACCCTCGCATTGGACTCCCTCGGCTATCTAACTGCTAAAATATAAGAAATGGGGAAAACTTACTTAGATAGGAGAAGAGTCTGGTGGAAGATTCGTCGAGAGCTCCGCTGAGCTTGAGCTGGACACCGAAAAGGAATAAATGATGAAACAGTGGCGGCTACAGTGCATAAATCTCTAAACCCCTTCCCTTAAATAGGTCATCTACTTTTAAATTGTCATATTTACATAAATGCCCTCGCTTAGTCACTCATTAACCTAACCAATAACTCTCCCAATTCTTCCATGAAATTGCACATCATTAATTGATAAGTTAAATTCGGTTTAATTGAAACCGGGTGCTACAATCTACCCTCCTTAAAAGAATTTTGTCCTCAAAATTCAGTACCTGAATAATTCTGGATGTTGGTCCAACATGTCTTGCTGGCGCTCCCAAGTTGTCTCCTCAATGTTCTGGTTATGCCATAAGACTTTTACTAGTGGAACTTCTTTGTTGCGTAATACCTTTACTGCATAATCTAAGATTTTTACTGGTTTCTCCTCATAAGTAAGAGTAGGAAGAACTTCGATGCTCTGCTGTTCCACCATCTGTGAAGGATCTCTAACACATTTCTTTAGCATGGAAACATGAAACACATTATGAATTCCCTCCAGAGAGGCTGGTAACTGAAGTTGATATGCTGACTTCCCAATCCTCTTCACGATTTGGAAAGGTCCAATATATCTGGGGTTCAACTTGCCTCTTTTCCAAATCTCACAACTCCTTTGAAAGGTGACACCTTAAGAAAAACTTCAGTACCTACTTCAAATTCCAGTTCTCTTCGTCTTTTGTCTGCATAGCTTTTCTGCCGGCTTTGAGTTGTCAAGATTCTTTGTCGAATAAGGGCAATTTTCTCCACTGTTTGCTGTACGATGTCAGGACCAATCAATTGTGCTTCCCCAACTTCATCCCAATACAATGGAGACCTGCATTTTCGCCCATACAATGCCTCATAAGGTGTCATCCCTATGGTTGCCTGAAAACTGTTGTTATAAGAGAATTCTACTAAGGGTAGGTACTTGCTCCAGGAACCTTGAAAGTCTAGCACACATGCACGAAGCATATCCTCTAATGTTTGGATGGTCCTTTCGGACTGTCCATCAGTTTGAGGGTGAAAAGCTGTGCTAAAACTAAGCTGTGTTCCCATAGCCTTGTGCAAACTCTTCCAAAACTTAGAGGTGAATCTAGTGTCTCGGTCTGAAACTATGGTACAAGGAACTCCATGCAATCTAACAATCTCTTGTATGTACAATTCAGCAAGCTGATCCATCGAGTAAGTCATCTTAATTGGCAGAAAATGAGCAGATTTGGTTAGACGGTCAACTATAACCCAAATTGCATCATGTCCCCTTGCTGTTCTAGGTAATCCTATAACGAAATCCATCGTTATTTGTTCCCATTTCCATTCGGGAACTGGTAAGGGTTGTAACATTCCAGCAGGCCTCTGATGTTCAGCTTTGACTTGCTGGCAGATCAGACAGGACTCCACATACTCCGCCACACTTTTTTTCATACCTGGCCACCAATAACGTTGCTTGAGATCTCTGTACATTTTTGTACTCCCAGGATGAACAGAGAGTCTAGAAGAATGTGCCTCAGATAGGATTCCCTTCCTAAGTTCAGTATCAGCTGGGACAAACCATCTGTTCCGAAACTTGAGAATTCCATCAACTGAGCAGTTGAAATCCGACTTGTCAGTAGAATCCATGCACAACTTATACTTATTGCATTCAGTGTCATTCATTTGAACTTCCTTTATTTTCTCCAAAATGGTAGGCCTTAAAGATATGGCCGAAAGCATAGCTGTCATACTAGACACAGCTTCCAGGTTAAATCTTTGGAATTTTGTCTCTAAAGCTATCGGTATGTCTAGAGTCAATGCAAAGACTGAAGGGGTCACTCTACTCAAAGCATCAGCCACTACATTCGCCTTGCCAAGGTGGTACTTAATCTCAAA
This sequence comes from Begonia masoniana, assembly GCA_022432975.1. Classification (NCBI taxonomy): domain Eukaryota; kingdom Viridiplantae; phylum Streptophyta; class Magnoliopsida; order Cucurbitales; family Begoniaceae; genus Begonia; species Begonia masoniana. The sequence continues at coordinate 24,618,876 of CM039508.1, read as the reverse complement.
ATCATAATCTTTGACAAACTCTAACCACCTACGTTGCCTCATATTCAGTTCCTTTTGCGTGAAAATGTATTTTAGACTTTTATGATCCAAAAATATCTCACAAGTTTGTCCATACAGATAGTGCCTCCAAATCTTTAATGCAAAGACCACAACAGCTAATTCTAAGTCATGAGTAGGGTAATTCTTTTCATGTACTTTTAACTGCCTAGAGGCATAAGTTATCACCTTTCCATTTTGCATCAACACACAACCTAGTCCAATTTTGGAAGCATCACAATAAATACAAAATTTACCATCTTCAACTGGAAGGGTTAAGATTGGGGCATTGGTCAGTTTCTGTTTCAAGGTCTGAAAGCTACGTTCACATTCTTCAGTCCACATATACTTCACATTCTTCTTTGTTAGCCTAGTAAGGGGTGTAGCAATCTTTGAAAATCCTTCAATGAACTTCCTGTAATATCCTGCTAACCCAAGAAAACTCCTAATATCAGTAGCATTCTTCGGTTGGGGCCATTCCTTAACTGCTTGAACCTTGGCTGGATCAACAGATATCCCATCTCCAGAGATCACATGACCAAGAAAGTGAACTTGTCCAACCAAAACTCACACTTAGAAAATTTGGCATAAAGTTGGTGCTGCCTCAGCAATCCTAACACCAAGTTTAGGTGTCCTGCATGCTCCTCCTTAGTTTTAGAATAGATTAGAATGTCATCTATGAATACAATGACAAACTTGTCCAAATACTCGTGAAACACCCTATTCATAAGATCCATGAAGGCTGCTGGCGCATTTGTCAGACCAAAAGACATAACCAAAAACTCATAATGTCCATACCTTGTGCGAAAGGCAGTCTTTGGGATATCTTCAGATTTAACCTTCAACTGGTAATAACCGGACCTAAGGTCAATTTTAGAGAAAACTCTTGCACCCTTAAGCTGATCAAATAAATCATCAATCCTCGGCAGTGGATACTTGTTCTTGACAGTTAGCTTATTCAATTCTCTATAGTCTATGCACATACGCATTGATCCATCTTTCTTTTTGACAAAAAGGACAGGTGCACCCCATGGTGAAAAGCTAGGGCGTATGAACCCCTTCTCCAACAAATCCTCTAATTGTTTCTTCAATTCTTTAAGTTCTGTTGGTGCTAGTCTATATGGATTTTTAGACACAGGCTCGGCGCCGGGGTAAACATCTACCACAAACTCAATTTCCCTATCTGGTGGCAAGCCAGGAAGGTCATCTAGAAATACTTCTGGAAAGTCTTGGACAACTAAAACACTTTTAGGACTTGATTTTTCTACTAGCTGCGTGTCTAAGACATTGGCCAAAAAGCACAATACTCTCTGCATGGGGAGGGTCTACAATCGACAGAAGTCATCACAGTCATTTCCTTACTCTTCTTCAGAGCCTGGAAGGTATGGTTTAAACCACTAGGGGGTGAAAACTAACAATTCCAGTCCTACAATCTATTGTGGCGTAATGCTTAAACAACCAATCCATTCCTAGGATCACATCAAATCCCGTTATGTCCATAACAATGAGATCAGCAGGCAAATTCATGTTCCCTACTAACACCACACTATCAGGCATCATTTGATTGGAGTGCATGTGCTCACCAGAAGGTAATGCTACGTTAAACACATGCTCAGAAGGAGTAAACCGTACATCTAACTTATTAGCAAATGCAGAGGCTATAAAAGAATGCGTTGCACCCGAATCTATCAAAGTAAAAGCAGGTATAGAGTTAATCAATATAGTACCTGACACTACAGCAGGCTGGTCCTCATCACCTGACTCCTTCATGGAGAATATTCTTGGCTTAATCTTGGCAGAGCCGCCCTTCAAAGCTGGGTAGTCTCTGTTGACATGGCCAACCTTGTTGCAATGGAAACACCGAATGACCCGGGATTTTGGGCAATCCTTGTACAAGTGTCCAACCTCTTCACAGTTGAAGCACTTACCCGATCCAAATCTACACTCCCCCAAGTGATTCTTTGAACATTTCCGGTACTGAGGGAACTTCTGGGTATTCAGTACCTTCTTTCTAGATCCTTGGTTATTTTGGCCTTCACTTGGCCTCTTCACTCCCCTCTGATGGTGTGGCTGGATAAACTTTTGCGAAACCTCCTTTGGTCCGGCACACTTCCTTTCAGCTTCTTCCACTTCTAGAGCAGTGGACACAACTTCACTAAATGTCAAGCCTTTAATGCCATAGAATTTGACTCCTCGGTAAATCTTCGGCCTCAGTCCATGCACAAATTTGAACACCTTATCCTCGTCCTTATGAGCAAAATGTCCAGCAAACCTGGACAAGGACTCAAATTGCCTACTGTACTCTGCCACCGACCCTGTCTGCTTCAAATTCAGAAACTCCAACTTCTTCGCGGTTTGGATCGTGCTGTTAATATACTTCCCATAGAATATGTCCTTGAATTGTGACCAAGGCATCGCCAAAACATCTGTGGTGGTTTCTATCGTTTCCCACCAGAGTTGAGCTTCACCAGCCAAATGGAACGTGGCCAACGTGACTTTGTCCTCCTCTCCTACATTGGCACACCTAAACATACTCTCGATTTTTCTAAGCCATCCTTCAGCAATAACCGGATCAGATGACTGTCCATCAAACGTGGGTGGTCTCAGTCTCCGAATCTATCTCCAGAATGTTCACTGCTAGAACCCGAGTTGGCACTTCCTTGTGTCTCCCGGCTCAACAACACTCCTAATTGATCAGACTGTTGACGCACTATATCAGTCTGCTGACGCATCAATTCTGTCAGCTGCCTAATTACACTAGAGTCCTCCTCCCGCCTCGGACTTGGTATTTCTCTTGGTAATCTTGGTCTTCCTGGTCGTCTAGACATTTGCTATATTCCTGTACAAGGTTAATTACACTCTTAAATATCTAGTAGCTAAGGTTAAGGTAAACACTTACAGTTGTTGGAGCACCTCCATGCAACGATTGGCACCGATGAGTAATCTTTTGAACGGTTTAACTGAATGTCTCTGATACCACACTGTAACGCCCCGAGTTATCTGAACCCGGCTCGTTACTCAAAAGCCCGTACATGACTAAGAAATTTCATCCGTATTTTAAAAGATTCTCTCAACAATCGACTCTTGACATAAGTTAGAATCCAAAATAAATAAACATTTAAAACTTGCAGCGGAAATCATTTGGACAATAATAGAGATGAGCAAAACTGTGAAAAAAACATCGCTTGGATAATCGTTCGGAATGTTAAGAGTTAATCGGTCAAAAAGAAATAGAGGTTTAAATCGTGAAATACTTAAGAAGTCACAGAAGTCAAATTCATCTGCCGATGAATAAAGTCAACGGAAAAGAATGAAACAGGAAATAGAAGGCTTCTTTCGGTGACTAAACGAAAAAGTCCTCCTACATCTACCGATGACGTCAGCACGCATCTGCCGATGAGTTTGCTGAGACATCATCCGATGGACTTAAACCTACACCTTCCGATTGAGTAAACTGCATACGCCGATCACTAAATGACAGACTCTCTACTTATAACTTCCGATAGACAACTTAACTATAACCCGACATCTTCCGATAGACTTCATCTACCGATAGTGAATAGAACGACGACTCGACATCTGCCGGTAGACTTCATCTACCGATAGTGAACAAAACAACATCTTCCGATAAAGCAAGCTACATATACCGATCACTAAACGACAAATTTCGTTCTGTATCATCCGATGGCTTCCACTGAAGACATCTTCTGATAACTTTACTAAAACATCATCCGATGACTTTACTGAAGACATCTTCCGATAGACGACATAACTATAACTCGACATCTACCGATAGACATCATCTACCGATAGAGAACAGAGCGACATACCCACAACTCCTTGCTATACAACACGACTCTAACTATAGAAAAGAATCTACTTACATTACTGAAATCATTCAAATACCATTCTAACCAATGCATTACCCAAAACAATTCAGCAAGTGCTAACATCAAATCTCAGCAGAATACTATTATCAGAAAGGACAACTCAAAACATTTTCAAAACATTGAAACAATTACTGTCATGAGAACTCAACCTATTCAAATCGAGACATTGTCAACTACACCTTCACTCCAACAGACATTAGTTAAACCGCCTCATCAAGTACCAGATCCGTGGCATGAGTATGCACCCCAACCAGTCTATCCCTCAATGAACTCAGAGGATTCACCTGCTGTCACTTCTTCACCTACATCACAAAACTCATCTATTAGCCTAATGCTAAGCAAGTAAAGCAGTAATGAAATGATATGCTGAAACATAATTCCTAAACGTGCAATTTCTACTTTCTCATCTCAGTTGCATTCACATACGTACATAAGCTGATCTGATCCCTCGGTTCCCTTGGGAAGTGGATCAATTTTCCCAATGTTATACATCCTCTACTCGATTAAGGGGCGGATGAATTCCCTTAATAGCTGATCTGATCCCTCTGTTCCCTTGGGAGTGGGATCAATTCTCCCAATGTTATAAATCCCTTCATAAGTTAAGGGGTGGATTAGTTCCCTTAATAGTTTGTCTGTCACATTCAATTCATACCTTATCGTTCTTACATGGAAATTCATTTTCGTAATCTTTCAAAAACATGATACATGACATACAAAATCATTTCCCAAATACATAACCCTACTGTTTTGTGATGTAGGCCTGAAGGCACATGCATACTTTACTTACCTGGTCTTCTGAATGGTTTGGTTGAAATCTCCTCCGGGAATTAGCTCGAACCTAAATCCATAAACCGATCATTAATTAAACCTTCACTAAACTTCATCCTATTCAACCAGAGACCTAAGGAAACTAATCGAGAACTCTGGTCATAATGCATTCCCGATATTGCACTAAACTAAAACTGACACTCATCTATAGCATCCTTGAAACCCTCGCATTGGACTCCATCGGCTATCTAACTGCTAAAATATAAGAAATGGGAAAACTTACTTAGATAGGAGAAGAGTCTGGTGGAAGATTCGTCGAGAGCTCCGCTGAGCTTGAGCTGGATACCGAAAAGGAATAAATGATGAAACAGTGGTGGCTACAGTGCATAAATCTCTAAACCCCTTCCCTTAAATAGGTCATCTACTTTTAAATTGTCATATTTACATAAATGCCCTCGCTTAGTCACTCATTAATCTAACTAATAACTCTCCCAATTCTTCCATGAAATTGCACATCATTAATGGATAAGTTAAATTCGGTTTAATTGAAACCGGGTGCTACAAAAGCTTTGGCCACCACACGAGTAAATGATATTCCTTCAGTTCGGAACGTCTTCACAAGCATATAAATCTCCGGCTTCAAACCCTGCACAAATTGAAATATCTTGTCTTCTTCCTTGCTAACTAGGTGGCTGGCAAAGCGGGACAATGATTCAAACTGCTGAATATACTCCCCGACCGATCATGTCTACTTTAATGCCATAAATTCCAATCTCTTTGCAGCTTGGACTGTCCAGTTGTAGTATTTGTCGAAGAATAAATCTTTAAATTCTTTCCAAGTTAGACCTTGAATACCGGTGGTAAACTTCACAGACTCCCACCAGCTTTGGGTATCGTTAGATAAATGGAATGTTGCACCTTTCACTTGGTTTTCTTCCTTTACCTCAGCGAGATTAAACATATTCTCTATAGTGCATATCCATCATTCAGCATCTGTTGGATCGGTTAAACGGCCTTCAAAGGCTGGAGGCTTTAATCTTCTAAATCTTTCCCCGCTAGCCCCCGCTCCAGTGCTGGAACCCGCTCCAGGGTTTCCCAGTATACCTTGGTTCATAAAAACTCCCAACAGTTGAGATTGTATATTCAATAAATCTCGGAGTTGCTTATTAGGGTCCTCTGGTTGCCCTCTAGGCTGTTTGGGTTCATTTATAGGTCGTCCGAGTCGTCTTAGGTTCCTTGGCATTTTCTATTCCAGTAAAAAAGGTTAAAATGATCTAATCTTAGATATATATAAACTAACTAAAGAAAAGAAATACTTACAGTCGGTGAAGTACGTTGCATGGCGGCCGACATTGTCAGGTAATCCTTTGAACGAATCGACTACTTTTTGCTCTGATACCAACTTGTAACGCCCCTGAACCCGTCCCGGCTCGGTGCGTTACTTTGCAAACAAATCCCGCATTTAAAACGAATTTTAAAATAATTTTTGATAAAATTTTGACTCAATTTTGTGGGTTTTTTGGACCCTAAAAAATGGTTGGAAAACGTGCCCCAAATATGGGCAAAACATGTCGGAAAATACCAGGTTAAAATATATTTGAAAATTTAAAATTTAAAAAAAACCCGGTCTAGCCCGGTCTGTTCGGCGCGTGCGTTGCGCGCAGCGCGCGCGTATGAGCCGATCGATCGCCACTAGGCGGCGATTGATCGGCACCCTCTCGGGTGCGCGATCTCTGCTACAGGGGCGCCTGCCGATCAATCGGCGCACAGCACCAATCGATCGGCACTGTTAGGCGCTGTGCGCGCCCAGCGGCGCCTTACGCACCTTCTTCGACCACCTCTTCTTTTCTTTCACTTTTTCCCAAGCCAAACACCTCTAAATCACCCAAAACTTTTACCATACCTTCCTGACATCCCCGACTCTATGTCCTGTAAAAATCTTAGAAAACTGACTTAAAATAGTTAGCAAAAACGTAGAGACAAAAGAACCCGATGTTGTTTGTTATAAAAAAAAACGGGCAGAATAACGACTGAAATTTCATAAACCAAAATCCTGAAATACAAAGTCTTAAAACATCATCATTTACGTACCAATCATCCAACAAAACAACCACTAACCACAATAATCCAAAGTAGCTAGAAAACTATCTACAAGGCAAAATACCAACAATCCCCACAAAACTACCCGAAGAACATGGCCAAGACGCCCCGACAAGTGTCTGCACCGGAATGCTCCATGTGCCACCGACTGCCGTCTAGTCCTGGGCTTCCTCATCTAGCTCACCTGAATAATAGTTGTCACCTACACCACATAACACAAAACGTAAGTCTAATGCTTAGTAAGGGAATAATGAATGCAACAAAACACAATACAACCAATCCTATCACATGCGGTTTCTAACACTCAGTTGTGCTGTTCACGTTCGTTACTTTAGTCTTTTCTTAAGCCGTGTGGATTGAGTAAGCTCACATCCTATAACCGTCTAGGACGGCCACACTCAGAACCACCAGAGCAAGACCAGATAGCAATCATCCCATAACCGTCTAGGATGGCTATACAAAATCTCCCTCCACGTCGATCGTAGAATCCAAAAACCGTCTAGGAATTCATACTCACGACCATTACGTATTTTAGCCAGTCATCCTTCATAGAGGTCCCCTCGAGGTGCTACACTCCAGCACTTATTCCCGACAAGGCAACTCTAATCAAGACTACGTATTTTAGCCGGTCATCTTTCATAGAGGTCCTCTCGGGGTGCTACACTCCAGCACTTGTTCCCGACAAGGCATTCTAATCAAGATTAATTTTGCAATTCTTTTTATCTGATTACATTTCACGCTCGCAAATCAAACCATGCAAGAAAACTCATATTTTGCTTAATTGAAAACCATGATGCATGTTAAAGAATATGCAACACGACACAACGTGAAACAAACAACCATTAACCCTACCGTTCCATGGTGTAGGCTCGAAGGTGAAACGATTTCAAACCACTACTTACCTGATTGCTCGGCACTTGAGTGTTCATTTCATCCAGCTAAACTATTCACTTGACAACCTAACAAATACAAGGAAACACTTAGAAAGCCACTAATAAATTCCAAGGGATTTTCTAATCAAAACTAAACAACAAATACACAATTCACAAATCTAAACTCTAAAACCCGGTTTTATCCACAAGTTTTGGTGTCCAACTTCAAACGGCCATAACTTATTCGTTTTTCAACGGATTTCAACGTGCCACCCCAATCCGTAAACCTCTATACGTCTACTATCCATTGAAATACTTAAATTCACCAACCAAATAAAAAGGCCAATTCTAAATTCCAAAAACAAAATCGGTGTACAATTTCTAAAAAACCAGTTTTTCCATAACTCATACCAAAACTCAAATCTAACCCTAAAACCAACATAAACTAACATGTTAAATGCTTAAATCACTAAATTTAGGAAGGGAACTAGCAATTGGAAGAGAAAAATCGGACCTCTCCATTAGGGTTTTTCAAACCTTAACAAAATCCGCCAAAATTCACACCAAACACTACAAACTAACACCTTGATGCATTATCAACAAAACTCACTAAATTTTTACCTTAAAAACTCTTGAAACCTTGAGGAGAAGAGGAAGAAAATGCAGCAATGGAGGATGAGGGTTTCATGGGAGGAAAGTGAAGGAGAAACCACTTTTTGCCTTCATCAAAATTTATAAATCACATTTTTCATCTTTTAAATTTTTACCACATAATTTCCAAGTTTTGTAAACTAACCTCTCCCTCCCACTCTTATTCATTTTCAACGTGGAAGGCATCCCTTCCTCACTTTTCATTAAATTTTTCCTTTACTTAAATTTATTTTTACCTAAAATTCAACTTAACAACAATTCTTAACACTTAAAGCCTAATGTTTTCACTAAATTTTCTCTTCAAATTTCACTTCTCTTCCATACACTAGGAGAGCATTAGGATAATTGTTAACTCGCATAACAAACCCTAAACTAGAGCTACACACGCTCTAGGAATTATCCGGGTGTTACAACAAGGACGTCTTCTATCTTTCCTTGTGGATGAGTCAGCGAGCGATCAGCAAGTTGCAGAGTTACATTGGTGGGTCAAACCTCTCCTATTCCTAGTTTCTTGAAAATCGACATGGGTATCAATTAATACTTGCTCCCAGGTCGAATAGAGCTTTTCCAAAATAACTGTTGCCAATCGTGCATGGGATGGTGAAACTGTCAGGGTCTTTTAATTTTGGTGGAATCTTGTTATGCAGAATGTAGCTTCTCTCCTCTGTCATGGCCACCAGTTCATATTCTCCCAGCTTTGACTTTTTGGACAGAACATCCTTCATGAATTTGGCATAGTCGGGCATTTGTTCAAGTGCTTCCACCAAAGGTACATTGATATGGAGCTGCTTAAGAATATCAAGGAATCTTTTAAACTGTTTGTCTTGGTTCTGTTTCTAAAGTCTTTGCGAAAATGGTGGTGGCGGCTTCTGGATTCTTAAATCCTCCTGCTGTTGCTGTGGTGATGCTGTAGCATCAGTTGCTGGATTGCTTTTTTCTGTTTCGTCTGATTCTTTTTGTTCAACCACCTTATTTTGATTCCTAGAACTCTCTACTTTTTGTTGCTTCTCTGGGATTTCTAACTCTCTTCCATTCCTCAATACTATGGCTTTACAATGCTCTTTTCCAGGCCTTTGTGGTAGTTCTGTATCACTAGGTAATTGTCCCACGTTCCTAGTGCTTAAAGATTGAGCCAGCTGCCTCATTTGTATCTCCATATTCTTCATGGATGCAGCTAAGTTCTGCAAGATCACGTCTGTCTTAGCAGCATATTTTCTGGAGAAAGCTTTCTGACTATTCTGGGTGCATTGAAGTATGAGTTGGCTGTGAGAAACCCTGTTTGTAGTTCTCTATTGCTCTGGTTGGTGCTGTAGTATTCTGCTACTGCTGGGAATTCCATTGAAAATTTGGATGCTGTTTCCATCCAGGGTTGTAAGTCTGTGAGTATGGGTTATTGTTTCTATTATATCCCACATAATTGACAGATTCTGGGTTGGTGGGGCATAAATTGTCACCGTGATTCTTTCCACAAAAAATGCAGAAAACTTCTCTGATTACTGGTTTCGATGGTTTGTTAATTGTCTTGATCGCATTCTCCAGCATAGCGATCTTTGCGTTTAAAGCAGCCACTTCATCTAAATCATAAACCCCCAATGCATGCCTTGTAGAGTGGTTTCTGTCCGAAGGCCACTGATAACTATTCACTGTCATCCTCTCCAGCAAATCGTAGGCTTCATTAAAGGATTTAGAAAGAAGTGTACCGTTTGCTGCAGCATCAATAATCGATCTTGTCTGCCCATTTAATCCATTGTAAAATGTCTCGAGCTGAATCCAATGTGGTATTCCATGGTTGGGGCATTGTCTGAGTAGTTCCTTGAATCTATCCTAAACTTCATACAGTGACTCGCCATCCTTCTGTTGAAGGTTGGTGATTTCATTTCTCATTCTCGCATTCCTCACTAGTGGATGGTATTTCATAATAAACTTCTTGGCGAGGTCTCCCCACGTGGTAATTGTAACGCCCCGAATCCTTAAACTCGGTTTGTTACTAAACTCGTGACGTAACTTGATCATAATAGTCCACATATTTATTCATCTATATTTTTTTTTTGACTTAACATAACTTAAAACATCTCATTCAATTCACTGAATATATATCCATTATAACTCTCACTCCTGCCGATCACTAAACGACGAGCTTCTAGTTGATCTGCCGGTCAGCACGTGCATCCCACATGATTCATTAAACATCTATCGGCAGGCACACATATTTGCATCTGCCGACAGTCACGTGCAACCCGTGTGATCAATTAAAACTTCGCGTGGTTCATTAAAACTCACTTCCTCTACCGGTCAGTAAACGACAAAGAACTCACTTCCTCTACCGATGAGTAAACGACAAGGAACTCACTTCCTCTACCGGTCAGTAAACGACAAAGAACTCACTTCCTCTACCGGTGAGTAAACGACAAGGAACTCACTTCCTCTACCGGTCAGTAAACGACAAAGAACTCACTTCCTCTACCGATGAGTAAACGACAAGGAACTCTCTTCCTCTACCGGTCAGTAAACGACAAGGAACTCACTTCCTCTACCGGTGACGTCAGTCGGAAGACAAACCTACCCGACTTTCATCACAATTCTTCTACCGATGACGTCAGCCGGAAGACAAATACTTTTCCTCTTCCGATGACGTCAGCCGGAAGACAAACTCTCCCGACTTCCATCACATTTCTCAGCGGAAGACATCCTGGTTTTCTCAGACTTCTATCTAGATAAACGTAGACCTCATAACTTAAATCTTAATGGCCAAAACTCATCGGAATAAACCATAAATTCATTCAAACTCACACAGCGGAAGACTTAGGTAAAATAACTCATTCTATATCTTCATAAATATTTTCTGACTCAGTACTCATATTAGACAGACTTAAAACTCAATATTCGAAAGTAAACTCATCATACTTAGACTTCCTCGTTCATAAACATTATTAAAATCTTAAAAGCTTAAACCAGAGAGTCATGTTCGCCATCCAGCCACAGATTTTCCACCCTGATCACTTCCAGCAACCGAACTCAGACACTTTCATCAATCTTGAAATCCTCACCTGATATTTCTTCGCCTACATCATAAGGTGTAACTGTAAGCCTAAGGCTTAGTAAGGAATGCAAACTATTATGAGTTCATGAATGCATAACTTGGAGAAAAACATGCTCATGAGTCTTTTCTTTTTGTGTACTTAGTCTTAATCATCATTCATAATCGTATCTCGTATTCATTGATCATAATCATCATTCATGGACATGCTCATATTCATCATTCGTATTCTTCATTACATTATGTGGATTAAGAGAGGATTTGTGCTGGTAAAGGGGGTTCGACAGTGAGTTTGATCATGGTCCCTACTGCGGGTCGTATTCATATGTCCTACTGCGGACTGTGACATACGCCGAACCACCCCCAACCCTCACTTAACCACGTTGCATAAGTTTTATCTTCTTATTTTATTCATGAGAAAACATATTTCAAAACATTTTCATATGCTTGAGAAGTAAAACATGATGCATAACATAAATGCACTTAATCATCGAACTAAGACAGGGGAGTATATCAGAATACCAGAATCATATCCATCGACATTTCATCGAACTTATAGCTGACAACGTTCACTAAATGTAACATAATCCTTTGATGTAGGGCCCTATTGGCCGGAAACTTAGTACATTCACTTACCTGGATTCCTTAGCAACTTGAATCACTTTCTCTTCAATTTCTTCACCTAAAACATTCCACATTACAGTAGTTAAAATAAAGTCCTAAAAGTTCTACTCGAAAGTCATCCTAGAATCTAACAGCTAAAGTCATTCCGATTCCACTGTTTGACACACTGCAGTCTGAAATCCGAAACTAGGTGGACAGGTTTTACCATTGATTAAATCCGAGTTGGTTACTTTAAAATGTTCAGAATCGATTTGGGATGGCATTTCTACTCTCAGACTTAAAAGAGTCTAAAACTACTCGGCCACTGCTAGAAATCCGAACTCAAATGCCGAGTTGAAAGCAGAGCTTTAATCACTAATAAATGACTACATTGTCCATTTCATACCTCGGGTGCAGATTGCAGAGAAAAGCGGGCTGAAACCAGCTGTCGGCAAGGGGAGGTTCTGATAGCCGAGAGTAAAAGCTTGGGAGAGAAGGAATCGCCGAGAGGGAATGTCGGCTACAGTGGTAATAAATGAGGTTTAAGGTTTCCATTTCCTATTTATACCTAACCCATAAATTTTAATTACAAAACTGCCACCCAACCTAGTTTTACTCAACTTGTAATAATTTTATCTTAACATTAAATTTAAATCATAAAGGTTAAATAAGAGGGTGACAATGAAAATGGTCAGAAAATCACCTGGCCGAAATGTCGGGTGTTACATCCACCCCTCCTTAAACAAAATTTTCGTCCTCGAAAATTGCTCAAGCAAATAACTTAGGATATTTGTCCAGCATCTCCTGCTGTCTTTCCCATGTGGCTTCTTCAATGCCGTGATTTGTCCATAAAACTTTCACCAATGGAATCTCTTTGTTTCTCAGAGTCTTGACTGCATATTCCAAAATCTGTATTGGTTTCTCTTCATATACTAAATTAGGCTCAACTTCAATTTCTGTCGGTTCAACAACCTGAGTCGGATCACGTATGCATTTCCTTAGCATAGACACATGAAAGACATTGTGAACCTTTTCCAAAGATGGGGGCAAAAGTAATCTATAGGCTGTACTGCCAATTCTTGCTAAGACAGGGAATGGTCCAACAAATCGTGGATTAAGCTTTCCCTTTTTACCAAATCTTAAGACTCCTCGAAATGGTGAAATCTTCAGGAAAACTTCATCACCAACAGAAAATTCAAGATCTCTTCTTCTTTGGTCCGCATAACTCTTCTGTCGGCTTTGTGCAGTTAACATTCTCCTCCTAATAATCGTAATCTTGTCTGACATCTGTTGTAAAATCTCGGGGCCTAAAAGTTTTGCTTCGCCAACCTCATCCCAGTACAAAGGTGACCTACATTTCCTGCCATACAAAGCTTCATAGGGTGCCATACCAATAGTGGACTGGTAACTGTTGTTGTAAGAAAACTCAATCAGAGGTAGGTGTCTACTCCATGTAGTCTGAAAGTCTAGCACACATGCTCTCAACATATCCTCGAGTATCTGAATGGTCCTCTCGGATTGTCCATCTGTCTGCGGGTGAAAGGCGGTGCTGAAGGATAATTTTGTGTCTAAGGTACCTTGTAAACTTTTCCAGAATCGGGAGGTGAATCTAGGGTCACGGTCAGAAACTATGGATACGGGAATCCCATGCAATCTGATAATTTCTTGAACATAAAGATTAGCAAGTTGGTCCATCGTGTAGGTTGTCTTAACAGGTAAGAAATGAGCTGACTTTGTCATCCTATCAATCACAACCCATATACTGTCATGTCCTCTAGTTGTCTTAGGTAAACCTACGACAAAATCCATGGCAATGTTTTCCCACTTCCATTCGGGAATAGGTAGGGGCTGAAGGGTATCCCCTGGTCGTTGGTGCTCTGCTTTAACTTGCTGGCATACCAAGCATGACTCTACATACTTGGCGACATCCCTCTTCATATTAGGCCACCAATAAAGTAACTTCAAGTCTCGATACATCTTGGTGCTACCAGGATGTACAGAAAAGGAAGACGAGTGAGCCTCGGCCAAAATCAACTTACGTAGTTCTTCATCACTAGGGACATACCATCGATTTCTAAATCTCAGGATTCCATCGTTGGAAAGACTAAACTCGGAGGTGGCATCCTTCAACTTATTCATCATACTGTTATTCACCTCGGAATCCTTCTGTTGTGACTCTTTGATCTTTTCCAAAATCGTTGGTTGAATGGTCAAATCGGTAAGTAAGGCTGACAACTCTGGAACTAGTTCCAATTCAAACTTCTGAACTTCAGTCCTCAAGGGTGCAGACAAAACTGACATTGCGGGTTGCATTGTCTTTGACATCCTGCTCAAGGCATCGGCTACAGCATTAGCCTTACCCGGGTGATACTTGATTTCAAAGTCATAGTCCTTAACAAATTCTAACCAACGTCTTTGTCTCATGTTTAATTCCTTTTGGGTGAAAAGATACTTTAAACTCTTGTGGTCAGAAAATACATCGCACTGCCGTCCATACAAATAGTGTCTCCAAATTTTTAAAGTAAAAACAACCGCAGCTAGCTCTAAATCATGAGTGGGGTAATTCTGTTCATAACCTTTTAGCTGCCTAGAGGCATACGCCACAACTTTACCTTCTTGCATCAAAACACATCCCAAACCAATCTTGGATGCGTCACAATAAACACTAAATTTTCCTTCTTCAGTTGGGAGAGTTAATAGTGGGGCTGTCGTTAACTTCTGTTTCAATGATTGGAAGCTATCTTCACAAGCTTCGGTCCAAGAGTACTTGAGGTCCTTCTTGGTTAAATTAGTCAAAGGTTTAGCTATCATAGAGAATCCTTTAATGAACTTTCTATAATAGCCAGCCAGACCAAGGAAACTTCGAACTTCACTGACATTCTTTGGCTGTGGCCAGTCCTTAACGGCCTGAACCTTAGTTGGATCTACTGATATGCCCTCAGCAGAAATGACATGACCTAAAAAGTTGACTTTATCCAGCCAAAATTCACATTTGGACAATTTGGCATATAGTTGCTGCTGTTTTAAGGTTGATAACACTATTCTCAAATGTTCTGCATGGTCGGCTTCAGTCTGTGAGTATATTAAAATGTCATCTATAAACACAATTACAAACTTATCCAGGTACTCACGAAACACTCGGTTCATCAAGTCCATGAAAGCTGCAGGCGCGTTAGTCAGTCCAAATGACATTACAAGAAATTCATAGTGTCCGTAGCGGGTTCTGAAGGCTGTCTTTGGTATATCTCCTTCCTTAACCTTCAGTTGGTAATATCCCGAATGTAAGTCAATCTTTGAGAACACCTTAGCTCCTTGTAGTTGGTCAAACAGGTCATCAATCCGGGGTAAAGGATATTTATTCTTGACTGTCAACTTATTTAGTTCTCTGTAGTCTATACACATTCTAAGAGAACCATCTTTCTTTTAACGAAAAGGACAGGTGCACCCCAGGGAGAACTACTAGAACGTATAAATCCCTTGTCAACTAATTCCTGTAGTTGGACCTTTAATTCTTTTAACTCAACAGGTGCCATTCGATAAGGGTTCTTAGACACAGGTAATGCCTCGGGGTATGTATCAATCACAAATTCTATCTCTCTATCGGGCGGTAGTCCCGGTAAATCGTCCAAGAATGCTTCAGGAAACTCTCGTACTGTAGGAATATCTTGTAGTTCCACCTTATTCTTTACTCGGACATCCATTATGTTAGCTAGATAACTCAAACAACCACTCTTCAGTAACCGTTGAGTCACTAGAGAGGATATAATTGGTATCTTACTCATTTTTGGAATAGCTTGGAAGGTATACCGATCGCCATTTGGGGGTCGGAAATCAACTAGGCCAGACCTACAACTAATCGTGGCATAATGCCTAAATAACCAATCCATTCCTAAAATAATTTCATATCCTTTCATGTCAATCATAATCAGTTCTACATATAGCTCCTTATCTCCTAAGGACAAAACATCACCCTTCAACATTTGCTCAGAATGTAAGGACTTCCCTGATGGTAACATAACTCTATACGGTTTATCAACTGGTGAAAGTTCTAACTTATGTTTACACACAAACAGGGTTGCTATGAATGAGTGTGTGGCTCCCGTATCAATAAGTGTATAAGCGGAAAGACCACAAACCATAATGGTACCTGATATGACCGTGCGTGGTTCAGCATCTTCATCCTCCATCATAGCATAGACTCTTGGTGCAACTCTGATTCGATTCGGGTCTGATGGCATCGGGCAGTCTCTGGCTATGTGTCCAACCTTGTCACATCTATAGCAACGGCCAGAGTGCAGCTTGCACTCACCATGGTGATTCTTCTGGCAGTTGGAACATAGGGGAGCCGAAGGTCGCTTTCCTCTTCCTTGGTCATCACTTGGATTGAAGGATCTCTTAACACCTTGCTGTTGTTGTTGTTGGTTCCTGTTCTGCTGGGGTTGCCATCCCTTGTTCTGTTGTGGTGGTGGTTGAGTCTCCTTAGTGAACTTCTTTGGTTGCTCACGCTGTGCATAAGCTGTCATCTCAGCCTCCTCCAGTTCTAAGGCCTTAGCCGTCACTTCGCCATAAGGTACATTGTGTATCCCAGAAGTCTTTACCTTCACATACAAACTCGGCTTTAGTCCTTGAACAAATTGATAAATCTTGTCCTCATCATTCTCAACCAATCGGGGAGCAAACCGTGATAAAGCATCAAATTTGCATATATAATCTGTCACAGAGCCAGATTGTCGCAGATTCATGAACTCTTTCTTCTTGCTGGCCTGAACGGTCCTATTGAAGTACTTGTCAAAGAAGGCAGTCTTAAACATATCCCAAGTCATAGTCTCTGCATTAACAGTGCTCTGAAGAGAATCCCACCAATGTCTTGCATTCAGCTCCAAATGATAAACAGCATAGGTGACTCTATCTCCTTCATCTACTTTTGCATACTTGAACATGTCCTCAATCTTACGAATCCATTCCTCAACATACACAGGGTCCGGAATTTGGCCATTAAATGTTGGTGGCCTAAGCCTGTGGAAGCGCTCACCCCCATGATCATGAGTTACATTAGAGCTGGAGTTCCCAAGCTCTTCCCTAGTAATCACTAGTTGTTCTATTTGTCGTGATTGGCGATTAACTAATTCTATCAGCTGAGCAACGGTGGTACTACCCACGTTGTCTTCCCTCTGTTGACCTCTTACCATCTTGAGATTCCTAAACAATAATAGAAACACATCTTAACATAATGACATCACTAGAATCGTAAACACTTACAGTTGTTGGAGAGTACTCAGGTGGCAATCTGTGCTGGGAGGCAGTCTACAGAATCGATTTTAGAACCTGGCTTAGCTCTGATACCATAATTGTAACGCCCCGAATCCTTAAACTCGGTTTGTTACTAAACTCGTGACGTAACTTGATCATAATAGTCCACATATTTATTCATCTATATTTTTTTTTGACTTAACATAACTTAAAACATCTCATTCAATTCACTGAATATATATCCATTATAACTCTCACTCCTGCCGATCACTAAACGACGAGCTTCTAGTTGATCTGCCGGTCAGCACGTGCATCCCACATGATTCATTAAACATCTATCGGCAGGCACACATATTTGCATCTGCCGACAGTCACGTGCAACCCGTGTGATCAATTAAAACTTCGCGTGGTTCATTAAAACTCACTTCCTCTACCGGTCAGTAAACGACAAAGAACTCACTTCCTCTACCGATGAGTAAACGACAAGGAACTCACTTCCTCTACCGGTCAGTAAACGACAAAGAACTCACTTCCTCTACCGGTGAGTAAACGACAAGGAACTCACTTCCTCTACCGGTCAGTAAACGACAAAGAACTCACTTCCTCTACCGATGAGTAAACGACAAGGAACTCTCTTCCTCTACCGGTCAGTAAACGACAAGGAACTCACTTCCTCTACCGGTGACGTCAGTCGGAAGACAAACCTACCCGACTTTCATCACAATTCTTCTACCGATGACGTCAGCCGGAAGACAAATACTTTTCCTCTTCCGATGACGTCAGCCGGAAGACAAACTCTCCCGACTTCCATCACATTTCTCAGCGGAAGACATCCTGGTTTTCTCAGACTTCTATCTAGATAAACGTAGACCTCATAACTTAAATCTTAATGGCCAAAACTCATCGGAATAAACCATAAATTCATTCAAACTCACACAGCGGAAGACTTAGGTAAAATAACTCATTCTATATCTTCATAAATATTTTCAGACTCAGTACTCATATTAGACAGACTTAAAACTCAATATTCGAAAGTAAACTCATCATACTTAGACTTCCTCGTTCATAAACATTATTAAAATCTTAAAAGCTTAAACCAGAGAGTCATGTTCGCCATCCAGCCACAGATTTTCCACCCTGATCACTTCCAGCAACCGAACTCAGACACTTTCATCAATCTTGAAATCCTCACCTGATATTTCTTCGCCTACATCATAAGGTGTAACTGTAAGCCTAAGGCTTAGTAAGGAATGCAAACTATTATGAGTTCATGAATGCATAACTTGGAGAAAAACATGCTCATGAGTCTTTTCTTTTCGTGTACTTAGTCTTAATCATCATTCATAATCGTATCTCGTATTCATTGATCATAATCATCATTCATGGACATGCTCATATTCATCATTCGTATTCTTCATTACATTATGTGGATTAAGAGAGGATTTGTGCTGGTAAAGGGGGTTCGACAGTGAGTTTGATCATGGTCCCTACTGCGGGTCGTATTCATATGTCCTACTGCGGACTGTGACATACGCCGAACCACCCCCAACCCTCACTTAACCACGTTGCATAAGTTTTATCTTCTTATTTTATTCATGAGAAAACATATTTCAAAACATTTTCATATGCTTGAGAAGTAAAACATGATGCATAACATAAATGCACTTAATCATCGAACTAAGACAGGGGAGTATATCAGAATACCAGAATCATATCCATCGACATTTCATCGAACTTATAGCTGACAACGTTCACTAAATGTAACATAATCCTTTGATGTAGGGCCCTATTGGCCGGAAACTTAGTACATTCACTTACCTGGATTCCTTAGCAACTTGAATCACTTTCTCTTCAACTTCTTCACCTAAAACATTCCACATTACAGTAGTTAAAATAAAGTCCTAAAAGTTCTACTCGAAAGTCATCCTAGAATCTAACAGCTAAAGTCATTCCGATTCCACTGTTTGACACACTGCAGTCTGAAATCCGAAACTAGGTGGACAGGTTTTACCATTGATTAAATCCGAGTTGGTTACTTTAAAATGTTCAGAATCGATTTGGGATGGCATTTCTACTCTCAGACTTAAAAGAGTCTAAAACTACTCGGCCACTGCTAGAAATCCGAACTCAAATGCCGAGTTGAAAGCAGAGCTTTAATCACTAATAAATGACTACATTGTCCATTTCATACCTCGGGTGCAGATTGCAGAGAAAAGCAGGCTGAAACCAGCCGTCGGCAAGGGGAGGTTCTGATAGCCGAGAGTAAAAGCTTGGGAGAGAAGGAATCGCCGAGAGGGAATGTCGGCTACAGTGGTAATAAATGAGGTTTAAGGTTTCCATTTCCTATTTATACCTAACCCATAAATTTTAATTACAAAACTGCCACCCAACCTAGTTTTACTCAACTTGTAATAATTTTATCTTAACATTAAATTTAAATCATAAAGGTTAAATAAGAGGGTGACAATGAAAATGGTCAGAAAATCACCTGGCCGAAATGTCGGGTGTTACAGTAATGGTGTCTGAAAGGATACTGTTCAACCAGTCTCTCGCTCTGTCTCTTGAAGAGTATGGGAAAAGCTTGAGCCTCAATGCTTCGGCAGGAACTCCAAGAAAATGAAACGAGTCGCTCACTTCTCCAAATACTTTGAGATGACGATGATGATTGTTTGTGACCATTCCACTAAATTGTCCAATGGTTTGAAGCATTTGAAACGTAACCGGTTTAAGCTCGAATCGGGTGGTGTTTAATTCTGGTCTCACAATACCAGGATTCAGATCGTCAAGCGTGGAAATGGAGAAGTCTTGAATAGGTCGATCGCGGTCATCAATTATTCGATTCAGAATGATTCTTCTTTCTTCCTAGTTATCCATATTAGCTTATGCAATGATTGGTCACTGTTGTTGTCTTCTTCTCTCTTGAAACGTTCGTTCAATCTCTGGGTCGACTGCAAGAAGAATTTTGTTGTCCCCATCAAGCATAAAATGTACATGAAGAAAATAAACAAAAATAAATATAAAAAATTATAGCAAAATAAAATAATAAAGAAATATCTCTAGCAACGACGCCAAAAACTTGTTAGTGATTTTCTACACCATAACGCAAATGCACGTGTCGCTAACGAAGTAATAAAGTAAATAAAAGTCGATTCCACGAGGATATTTTTAATCAAATTAATCTTGCTACAAATTTCTATAAAATAAAGATGAAAATATTGAAATTAAATAAATTGTAAGGAATGATGAACCAAAATTTCACCAAATTAAATAAGACTAAAAATGGAAATGATTTAAAAGAGTAATTATGGGAAAAACCTTGGTTATGGTTGATTTCCTCTTTATATGCAATTACTACTGATGCTACAATAATGCTACAGCATTAGTTACAGAACAACAAGAATTCATAATATTTCTAGGGTTCCGTCAAATTGCCTAGATAAATTCGTTTTAGAATTTTCTTTTCGACTTTGACAGGATAAAAACTTAATCTGAATTTTCGTGCAAACCTATTCTTAACGCCAAATAAATTAATGTTAGCTACTTTGCAACAATTTTAATTTATTCAATTACTCATGCATCTTCAATTCCTATTTACTTATCAATACAATATGTAACGCCCCGAGTTTTTCAGACCCGGTTTGCTACTCAAGACATTGAACTGAACTAAGAGACATTTCAGAAAATTTTAAATTTCCTCACAGTGATGATAATTCTTATCTTTAATCATCGACTTTACAGCGGAAAAACTCAATAAGTAGACAACGTTCATAATTTGACAAAACGTTAAGACAATTGGCCGAAGGGAATTGGAAACTCACGGACATCTACCGATCGCAAAACGACAAGGCATGGAGCACGCTCCTACCAATTGACACATGCACACCACGTGACTCATTAAACTTCATCCAATCACAAGACGACAAGACTTATTATCAGCTTCTACCGATTGACACTTGCATTCCTCATGATTCATTAAACTTCATTCCGATAGAAGACATCATCCGATGCCGATTGACACATGCATATCACGTGACTCATTAAACTTCATTCCGATAGAAGACATCATCCGATAGAAGACATCATCCGATAGAAGACTTCATCCAATGGAAAACATCATCCAATGAAAGACATCATCCGATGCCGATTGACACATGCATATCACGTGACTCATTAAACTTCATTCCGATAGAAGACATCATCCGATAGAAGACTTCATCCGATGGAAGACATCATCCGATGCCGATTGACACATGCATATCACGTGACACATTAAACTTCATTCTGATAGAAGACATCATCCGATAGAAAACTTCATCCGATGGAAAACATCATCCGATGAAAGACATCATCCGATGCCGATTGACACATGCATATCACGTGACTCAGTAAACTTCATTCCGATAGAAGACATCATCCGATAGACAGGAAACTTGCAGACTTTCACAAACCTCAGCATGACTGAATAAACTAACACACAGTTGGACCCTAATCATCATCTAGAATACGTGTAGCGAGAAACTCTAACAAAACAAATCATTCTATCATTTCACGATCATTCTCAAACTCAGAAGTTAATCAGTCAGGTTCCAGTATTCATGGTTTTAAGAAAACATCCTACATAGGCCTCAGTATTCATAACCTTACTAACATGATAAAAGTAGTAACCAGAAGTTGAAATCGCCTTTCTAGCCACCAATCTGTCACACTGAGCACCTTCCAGCAACCAACCTTAAACATCCTCTAGACTTGAAATCCTCACCTGGTAGTCCTTCACCTACATCATAAGGTTTAAACTATAAGCCTAATGCTTAGTGAGGAGTGCAATGCTAACATGTATGCGTGAATGCACAAATTAAAGAAACACATGTTCATGGTCTTTTCGTGTTCTTGTTCTTGATCATATTCATTTTTTTCATCATATGGATTAAGGGAGGATTTGTGTCGAAAAGGGGGTTGACAGTGAGAGTGTACATAGTCCCTTGTGGGTCGTATTCATGGTCCTTCTTTTGGACAGTGACATATGCCAAACCGCCCCCAACCCTCTCTTAATCCTTGTTGCATAAGTTTCATGTTCATATCTTGTTCATGGGAGAAATCATGCACTTAAAACATTTTCATATGCTTGAGAAATATTCATGATGCATGAGCATGAGTAAATCTTAGTTCATCAGACTACTGAACAACCATTCATTCATCAAAGGATCATAACATCAACTTGAGTATTTTACCCAAACAGACAATAGCACAGATAACCTTTAAACATCATAGATAAGTTCTACCTAATACCCTTGCAATGTAGGGCCTTAATAGCCGGAAATCTTACTCACTCACTTACCTGGTTTCCTTAGCAACTTGAGCACTTCTCTTCAAACTTATTCACCTAGAAACATTTCACATTACAATGTTAAATCAAAATCCTAACTAAAGTCATCCTAGTATCTAACATAAATATTTCGAAATCTCCCTAGTCAAGCGCCTAATATGTACAGATTAAACTTCCAGAACCTAAATAACCAGATTAAGTCTAACAACTAAACACGGTCTGTTATCTTAGTGTCCAAAATCAAATCGGAAATACCATTACTAACACAGATCATGATTGTCACTACCATTACTCTGCTAGTGAAGAATCCGAAACCTCAAGTTCTAGCTGAAGACAGAGCTCTAAGTAACTACCCTGTAACTACATTATCTAAGTCTTACCTAGAGCGTGGATCGTCGGATTGGAGGCTGAAGAACTGGTCGCCGGCGAAGGAATAGCTGGCAGAGAGGGAGCTCTGGAAGGAAGGGAATCACCGAGAGAGGAAATGTCGGCTACAGTGAGGTTTTAACAAGGTTTAAGAATTCCCATAACCTATTTATACCAATTAAAATCCACCTTAATTACAAACTTGTCACCCAACCTAGTTTCACTCAACTTGTAATAAATAAGTCTTGGCATTAAATTTATAATCATAAAGGTTAATAAAAGGGTGACAGTTAAAATGGTTAAAAAAATCACCTGGCTGAAATTGTCGGGTGTTACATCCACCCCTCCTTAAACAAAATTTTCGACCTCGAAAATTGGTCAAACAAAGAGCTCTGGATATTTGTCCAACATGTCCTGCTGTCGCTCCCAAGCGGCTTCTTCAATGCCATGATTCGTTCACAAAACTTTTGCAAGAGGAATTTCTTTATTCCGTAGAGTCTTAACTGCGGATTCCAAAATTCGTACAGGTTTCTCTTCATACGTTAATGTCAGCTCAAACTCAATTTTTGTTGGCATAACAACCTGTGACGGATCACGTTTGCATTTCCTTAGCATGGATATATGAAAGACATTATGGACCTTTTCCAGTGGTGGAGGCAATTGCAACCTATAAATGGTTTTACCAATTCTTGTCAAGATAGGGAAGAGACCAAAGAATCGTGGACTAAGTTTTCCCTTCTTGCCAAATCTTAAAACTCCCTTAAACGGTGAAATCTTTAAGAAAACTTCATCTTCAACAGCAAATTCAAGATCTCTCCTTCTTTGGTCTGCATAATTTGTGACAGCCCCAGAACCGTACCCGATCGGGGTCCGGGATCGAGCCGTCACTCCGGGACATTTGCAGAAAACGGGCACATATATTTTTTTTTTTTTATAACAGAAACAGGGAACAGAACGTTTACAAACTATAAAACTTCACCGAGAGAGAGAGTTCTCTGGAGTTGAAAGCAAAACGGGATTCAATAACGGATAACAGAAGAGAAACGAAAATGCAGGAAGACAGGGACATTAAAGAGAACTTAAACTGGGAAGAAGCATACTGTGGAAGGCTACGTGTATAACAGAACTATGCACAATTCGGAAATGAATAACAGAAGAGAAGAAATGGCGAAGAAAATAATTAAACAGAATGGACAGGAAGTAAACCAGAAATCATAAGCATAAAGCAGGAAGCTGTTGGCGAAAGGCGTATGACGTCATCGGAAGAAAAGATGACGTCAACCGGAAGACAAAATTATAAACTGGCGGAAGACTTATGCCGACGTCAACCGGAAGACAAATCAACCGGAAGACAAAAATTATAAACTGGGCGGAAGACTTATGCTGACGTCAACCGGAAGACAAAAATTATAAACTGGGCGGAAGACTTATGCTGACGTCAACCGGAAGACAAAAATTATAAACTGGGCGGAAGACTTATGCTGACGTCAACCGGAAGACAAAAATTATAAACTGGGCGGAAGACTTATGCTGACGTCAACCGGAAGACAAAAATTATAAACTGGGCGGAAGACTTATGCTGACGTCAACCGGAAGACAAAAATTATAAACTGGGCGGAAGACTTATGCTGACGTCAACCGGAAGACAAAAATTATAAACTGGGCGGAAGACTTATGCTGACGTCAACCGGAAGACAAAAATTATAAACTGGGCGGAAGACTTATGCTGACGTCAACCGGAAGACAAAAATTATAAACTGGGCGGAAGACTTATGCTGACGTCAACCGGAAGACAAAAATTATAAACTGGGCGGAAGACTTATGCTGACGTCAACCGGAAGACAAAAATTATAAACTGGGCGGAAGACTTATGCTGACGTCAACCGGAAGACAAAAATTATAAACTGGGCGGAAGACTTATGCTGACGTCAACCGGAAGACAAAAATTATAAACTGGGCGGAAGACTTATGCTGACGTCAACCGGAAGACAAAAATTATAAACTGGGCGGAAGACTTATGCTGACGTCAACCGGAAGACAAAAATTATAAACTGGGCGGAAGACTTATGCTGACGTCAACCGGAAGACAAAAATTATAAACTGGGCGGAAGACTTATGCTGACGTCAACCGGAAGACAAAAATTATAAACTGGGCGGAAGACTTATGCTGACGTCAACCGGAAGACAAAAATTATAAACTGGGCGGAAGACTTATGCTGACGTCAACCGGAAGACAAAAATTATAAACTGGGCGGAAGACTTATGCTGACGTCAACCGGAAGACAAAAATTATAAACTGGGCGGAAGACTTATGCTGACGTCAACCGGAAGACAAAAATTATAAACTAGGCGAAGACTTATGCTGACGTCAACCGAAGACAAAAATTATAAACTGGGCGGAAGACTTATGCTGACGTCAACCGAAGACAAAAATTATAAACTGGGCGGAAGACTTATGCTGACGTCAACCGGAAGATGGATAACGTCAACCGTAGATAAACACTTAAACAGCAGTGAACGTGATCGGAAGATGCAGTTTTTGAGATAAAACTTGGCAAATTTTAACATAAAGACTTACAGGCAGGGCACATCAAAACAGGAGGCATGAGGGCTTCAGACCCTCAAACCCGATTTCAAAACAAAGTTTTGAAATCATACTCTACAAATGACGGGAGTTCGAACAGACAAACTGCATGGATAGCTCTAAAATTCGAGACTATCCATGCATGACCTGAAAAGGGAGAACTCAAGCAGTTCCAGAATGTTTTCAAAACATTTAAAATATATGGATACAATCTGTCAAATACGGAGGTTTTAAATACATCAACAACAGGACTTATACATTTCAAAATTTCCAACAAAACTTTCAAACAAAACACAAGACTACAACAGAGTTTTAAAACAGAAACCACAAACATCCAGAAGAGTTTACAAATATGAACTTTACTTTAAAGATTTAAACCTCTACACAGAATTTATCTGACTGCAGCAACCATTTCCAATGAGCTCGATCCACCACAATCCATTACTCATCAGCTTGAGGAGCAAGGTCCTCCTCTGGAGTATCCGTACCTACAACAGGGAGTTCATCTATGAGCCTAGAGCTCAGTAAGAACATGAAATGCAGTGTGCATATGCTATGCATGGACATTTTCAAATACATGAACATTACATTACATTACGTTTCACTGGACAGGAAGGTATAAGTGGGAGGAGGAGCTGGCGCAACAAGATGTACATGCCACTTCAGGACATAACAGGAGTACTTGACAGGATGCCAGTCCTCGTCCACACTTAACCGTACATTTTCTTTACAGGATTTTATCTTATTTACTTCAAAACCGGTGCTGAAAACATTTGCATGATTTTACAGGAAAACGTGTATGCATGAATCAGTGCGATGCTTAAACTTAACATTTCAGGTGACAGAATGAATACAACAGGGAAACAGAATATAATGGAAACACGTTTAACTTAAAACATAACCTAAAACCTATCCACCCGAACCAGACCTAGTACCTCCGAGTTGTAGGGCCTTAAGGGCCAACGTAGATGCATGAACTTACTTGTTTGCTGCAGAGTTGAAAATCTTGAACGTCTCGGTGTTGTACGAACCTATAACATGCAACATTACTTACTTGTCGTCTTTAGCAACCGATGTACCTGAATCCTACTCCGTTACCATGCTCGACCTATAACAGGGTAATTTCACATCAATTTCTATAACTCATATTCGCCATAAAATTCATAACCCTTATCCAAAATCAATACATTTCATCAACTACAACGTTGAACATCAAAACTCCACAATTACATTTCATGGCAATAAACCTCAATTCATTATTACACACTTGTATAGTTATCAATTCCAATCTCGGCAATTCAATTTCAATAAATCCAAGTACTTCTAAATACCATTTCTCAATCAAGTCCAATCTAAACGTCTCAATGCACTAGTTTTAAACAAAATACTAAAAACTATTCCAAATTTTCCAAACTTCCACCCATTTACCAACTTCTATCCAACACACCACTTTAATCCAATTAAACAATCCCAATAATGAAATCTAAGGATAGGTCACATTTCACATAATTCTCATCAAGCACTTCAAACAATCAACATTTGGATAAACTTTTAATCAAACAACTTAACATCAAGCAAAAACCCGGATTTGGCTTACAATTTTGAGCAAACTTCTAAAATTCGTAACTTTCTCTACAAATATCGAAATGACTTGATTCCAAAGGCTACGACTTCTTTAAAGTGTCTATTTTCATCTAGTACAAACCATTTATCAAAAACAAATCACAATGAGTGGCAGAATTTCCAAAACCGTAACTGCCCAGAATAAGTTTTACAGTTTTTATCTTGACTTCGAAAATTCATAACAAATTGTATATCCGTCCGAATTTGATAATTCTTATGCCTATGAAATCCTTAAAATGTCTACTTTCATGTGACATAATCCATTTAGCAAACAAAATACAATAAATGGGCCGAAAATCCTCAGAACCAAAACTGCCCTGTATTTTAACCTTAGATTTCTTAACATTTTAATCAATCTCATTTTTTCTTTTCGTATGAATCATCAACGATCAACTCTTAATCCATTTAACATCAAATAGAAGAAGAATATGTAGCAACTAGTCAGAATTTTCGTGCATCACACTCTCCAGTCACCAATCGTTTAATAAATCCATCGATCCTAACAATAACCAACACCCTTAACCCTAAACATAGGAACTATCAAGAGAAAGCACTTATCTTACCTTATACACCAAAGAGGAGGGGGGGGGGGGGGGGGGGAAGAACGTGTGGATTCGGTCTACTGAGCGAGTGACGGCAAGAAACTCTGCCGAAGGAACAAACTCGAGGGGAAGGAGAGGGATGACGTGCGTAAAGGTGGGGGTTCGCCTGGCATAGGAGGGAAAAAAAATAACAAGGAAGGGAGAAGTGCTCTCACTTCCTCGTAGGTGGGCTTCAGCAGAGAGGGAAAGGGGAAGAGGGAGGGAGAAGCCACTGTTTTCGCTTGAAGAAGAGAAAAGAAAACAACAAAAGAAATATAAGGAATAATGGGTTTTGGCTGATGAAAACGTGAGAGAGAGAGTGTGTGTTCTATTGGAGAAAAAGAGGAGGGGAGGTAGGTGGGTTGTTTGGATACATGGATTGTAGTGGCTTGATGAAGAAGCTTTGCATTTAATTCAACCTTAATTTAACTTATTAAGTTAATCCAATAAACCATATACCATTTACATTTTAAATTCTTCTTTTAATTAATCCCTCTAAAATTCTAAATTTTTGTTTCTCCATCCATTTATCTTTCGTTTGGGTAACTCCCTAAGATTTTGTGCGAAACTCTAAACACATAGCTAAAATATTGGGTAAAGTTTTCGGGTGTTACATAATTCTTCTGTCGGCTTTGTGCAGTCATCATCCTTTTCCTAATTATGGCAATCTTGTCTGACATCTGCTGTAAAATTTCAGGGCCTAGAAGTTTTGCTTCACCAACCTCATTCCAGTATAAGGGTGATCTACATTTCCTACCATACAGTGCCTTGTAAGGTGTCATACCGATAGTGGACTGGAAACTATTGTTGTAGGAGAATTCCATTAAGGGCAGGTATCGATTCCAAGACGTCTGAAAATCCAGCACACACGCCCTCAACATATCCTCAAGTGTCTGAATTGTTCTCTCTGATTGGCCATCTGTCTGAGGATGAAAAGCAGTGCTGAAAGATAACTTTGTACCAAGCGTGCCTTGAAGACTTTGCCAAACCTCGAGGTGAACCTGGGATCACGATCGGAGACAATGGATATAGGAATCCCATGCAATCTGATAATTTCCTGAACATACAGATTAGCAAGCTGGTCCAACGTGTACGTTGTTCTTACAGGTAGAAAGTGAGCTGATTTCGTCATTCTGTCAATTACGACCTAAATGCTATCATGACCTTTAGTTGTCTTAGGTAATCCTACAACAAAATCCATGGCAATGTTTTCCCACTTCCATTCGGGAATCGGTAAGGGTTGAAGGGTACCTCCTGGACGTTGGTGTTCTGCTTTAACTTGTTGGCATATCAGACATGATTCCACATACTTGGCAACAGTCCTCCGATACATCTTGGTGCTGCCAGGATTATAGAAAAGGGAGACGAGTGCGCCTCAACCAAGATCAACTTACGAAGTTCCTTATCACTTAGAATATACTACCGGTTCCTAAATTTCAAAATACCATCCTTGGAGAGACTGAACTCAGAAGAGACGTCCTTCAACTTACTCATCATCCTACTATTTTCCTTTGAATCCTTTTGTTGTGCCTCCTTGATCCTATCTATGATAGTTGGTCTAATAGAAACATCGGCAAGTAAGGCTGACAGTTCAGAAACCATTTCCAACTTGAACTTCTATACTTCTGTCCTCAAAGGTATAGACATGGTTGACACCGAGGGCTGCATTGTCGTCGACATCCTGCTTAATGCATCGGCTACCGCATTAGCCTTACCCGGGTGGTACTTAATTTCAAAGTCATAATCCTTAACAAACTCTAACCAACGTCTTTGTCTCATGTTTAACTCCTTTTGAGTAAAAAGGTACTTCAGGCTTTTATGGTCAGAAAACACTTCACACTGCAGACCATACAAATAGTGTCTCCAAATCTTTAATGCAAAAACAACTGTGGCTAATTCCAAATCGTGAGTGGGGTAGTTATGTTCATAACTCTTCAGTTGTCTGGAAGCATACGCTACAACCTTGCCTTCTTGCATCAAAACACATCCCAGTCCCACTTTAGATGCGTCACAATAAACACTAAATCTTCCTTCGTCAGTTGGGAGTGTCAAAAGAGGAGCTGTAGTCAACTTCAGTTTTAGTGTTTGGAAGCTATCTTCACAAGCTTCAAACCAAGAGTATTTGGTGTCTTTCTTTGTCAAACTAGTTAAAGGCTTAGCTATCATAGAGAATCCCTTAATGAACTTCCTATAATAACCTGCCAGACCAAGGAAACTACGGACCTCATTGGCATTCCTTGGCTGTGGCCAGTCCTTAACAGCCTGAATCATGGTTGGGTCTACGGATATGCCCTCAGCAGAGATGACATGACCTAAAAAGTTGACCCTATCTAACCAGAACTCACATTTGGACACTTTGGCATAGAGTTGCTGCTGATTTAAAGTTGCCAAAACTATTCTTAAGTGTTCTTCATGGTCAACTTTAGTCCGTGAATATATTAAAATATCATCAATAAACACAATCACAAACTTATCCAAGTACTCACGAAACGCTCGATTCATTAAGTCCATAAAGGCTGCAGGTGCATTTGTTAGTCCAAACGACATCACAAGAAATTCATAGTGTCCATAGCGGGTTCTGAAGGCTGTCTTTGGTATATCTCCCTCCTTAACCTTCAGTTGGTAGTAACCTGAACGTAAGTCGATCTTTGACAACACTTTGGCTCCTTGAAGTTGGTTAAACAAATCGTCGATACGAGGCAAGGGATATCTATTCTTGATTGTCAACTTGTTTAACTCTCTGTAATCTATACACATTCTAAGAGAACCATCTTTCTTCTTAACGAACAGGACAGGTGCACCCCAAGGAGAACAGCTGAGGCGTATAAATCCCTTGTCCACTAATTCCTATAGTTGGATCTTCAATTCCTTCAACTCAACAGGTGCCATGCGGTAGGGGTTCTTAGACACAGGTAAAGCCTCGGGATATGTATCGATTACAAACTCAATTTCCCTATCAGGTGGTAGCCCAGGCAAGTCGTCCAAAAATGCATCTGGGAACTCTCGGACTATGGGAATGTCCTGAAGTTCTACCGTACTCTTTACTCGAACATCAATTATACTAGCTAGGTAACTCTCACAACCACCTTTCAGTAACCGTTGAGTCTCTAGCGAGGATATAACCGGTATTTTACTTATTTTTGAAATAGCTTGAAAGGAATACTGATCTCTGTTTGGAGGTCGAAACTCAACCAATCCAGACCTACAACTTATCATGGCATAATGTCTGAATAACCAATCCAGGCCTAGTATAACTTCATATCCCTTCATGTCAATTACGATCAGTTCTATGTATAACTTCTTATTTCCTAATGACACAACATCACCTTTTATTATCCGTTTGGAATGTAAAGACTTCCCCGATGGTAACATGACACTAAATGACCTCTCAGCTGGCAAGAGTTCTAGTTTATGCTTATATACAAACAGGGTTGATACAAAAAAATGAGTGGTTCCCGTATCTATAAGTGTATAAGCAGAAATACTACAGATCATGATTGTACCTGTTATGACCGTATGCTACACTGCATCCTCATCCTCCATCAAAGCATAGACCCTAGGTGCTACTCTTGCTCTGTTCGGGTCTGGCGGCATGGGGCAATCTCTGACTATGTGTCCGACCTTATCACATCTATAGCAGCGGCCAGAATAAAGTTTACATTTGCTATGGTGATTCTTCTGGCAGGTGGAACATAGGGAGCTAGAGGTCACTTTCCTTTTCCTTGATCATCATTTGGATTAAAGGGTCTCTTCACACCTTTCTGCTGTTGCTGCGGTCCTCTATTCGGTTGTGGTTGCCAACCTCTGCCCTGGCGCGGTGGTGGCTTAGTATCTTTGATGAACTTCCTTGGTGGTTCACATTGTCCTTGTACTGTTAACTCGACTTCCTCCAATTCCAAAGCCTTAGCAGCCACTTCGGAATAAGGTATGTTATGGATCCCTGCAGTCTTTACTCCCTAGAAGAGGCTCGGCTTCAGTCCATGGACAAACTGGTGAATCTTGTCTTCCTCATCATCCACCAGACGGGGTGCAAACCTGGACAAGGCCTCAAACTTACAGATGTAGTCGGCCACAGAACCGGTTTGGCGCAGCTGCATGAACTCCATCTTTTTGCTGGCCCGAACAGCTCGGCTAAAATACTTGTCATAAAAGGCCATCTTGAACCACGTCCAAGTCATAGTCTCTGCACTCGTAGTGCTCTGAATTGAGTCCCACCAATGCCTTGCACCCAATGCAAGTTGAAAAATAACACAAGTGACCTTGTCCCCCTCATCAACCTTGGCATAATTGAACATGTCCTCAATTGTCCGAATCTACTCCTCAGCATAAATAGGATCCGAAACTTGACCATTGAATACTGGAGGTCGAAGGCGGTGAAAACACTCGCTCCCATTGTCGTGAGTCGTATTTGAGCTAGAATTCCCATGCTCATCCCTAGCAGTCACCCACTGCTCAATTTGGCGGGATTGGCGAATAACCAACTCGGTTAACTGAGCGATGGTGTTACTATCCTCATTGCTCTCTCTTTGTTGACCTCTTACCATTTTGAGACTCCTGAACAAATAATCAAAAACACATCTTATCTTAATAACATTACTAGAATCGTAAACACTTACAGTTGCTGGAGTGTACTCAAGTGGCAGTCAGTGCCGGAAGGCAGTCTACAGAATTGATTTTAGAACCTGGTTTAGCTTTGATACCATAATTGTAACGTCCCGAGTCTTTCAGACTCGGTTTGCTACTCAAGACATTGAACTGAACTAAGAGATATTTCAGAAAATTTTAAATTTCCTCACAGTGATGATAATTCTTATCTCTAATCATCGACTTTACAGCAGAAAAACTCAATAAGTAGACAACTTTCATAATTTGATAAAACGTTAAGACAATTGACCGAAGGGAATTGGAAACTCACGGACATCTACCGATTGCAAAACGACAAGGCATGGAGCACGCTCCTACCGATTGATACATGCACACCACGTGACTCATTAAACTTCAACCGATCACAAGACGACAATACTTATTATAGGCTTCTACTGATTGACACTTGCATCCCACGTGATTCATTAAACTTCATTCCGATAGAAGACATCATCCGATAGAAGACTTCATCCGATGGAAGACATCATCCGATGCCGATTGACACATGCATATCACGTGACTCATTAAACTTCATTCCGATAAAAGACATCATCCGATAGAAGACATCATCCGATAGAAGACATCATCCGATAAAAGACATCATCCGATACCGATTGACACATGCATATCACGTGACTCATTAAACTTCATTCCGATAGAAGACATCATCTGATAGAAGACTTCATCTGATGGAAAACATCATCCGATAGAAGACATCATCCGATGCCGATTGACAAATGCATATCACGTGACTCATTAAACTTCATTCTGATAGAAGACATCATCCGATAGAAGACTTCATCCGATGGAAAACATCATCCGATGAAAGACATCATCCGATGCCGATTGACACATGCATATCACGTGACTCAGTAAACTTCATTCCGATAGAAGACATCATCCGATAGACAGGAAACTTGCAGACTTTCACAAACCTCAGCATGACTGAATAAACTAACACACAGTTGGACCCTAATCATCATCTAGAATACGTGTAGCGAGAAACTCTAACAAAACAGATCATTCTATCATTTCACGATCATTCTCAAACTCAGAAGTTAATCAGTCAGGTTCCAGTATTCATGGTTTTAAGAAAACATCCTACATAGGCCTCAATATTCATAACCTTTCTAACATGATAAAAGTAGTAACCAGAAGTTGAAATCGCCTTTCCAGCCACCAATCTGTCACACTGAGCACCTTCCAGCAACCAACCTTAAACATCC
Organism: Begonia masoniana; assembly: GCA_022432975.1. Classification (NCBI taxonomy): domain Eukaryota; kingdom Viridiplantae; phylum Streptophyta; class Magnoliopsida; order Cucurbitales; family Begoniaceae; genus Begonia; species Begonia masoniana. The sequence goes on along the minus strand of CM039508.1, from coordinate 24,585,322 downwards.
TCATTAGACTTGAAATCCTCACCTGGTAGTCCTTCACCTACATCATAAGGTTTAAACTACAAGCCTAATACTTAGTAAGGAGTGCAATGCTAACATGTATGCATGAATGCACAAATTAAAGAAACACATGTTCATGGTCTTTTCGTGTTCTTGTTCTTGTTCATATTCATCATTTTCATCAAATGGATTAAGGGAGGATTTGTGCCGAAAAGGAGGTTGACAGTGAGAGTGTACATAGTCCCTTGCGGGTCGTATTCATGGTCCTTCTTTTGGACAGTGACATACGCCAAACCTCCCCCAACCCTCTCTTAATCCTTGTTGCATAAGTTTTATGTTCATATCTTGTTCATGGGAGAAATCATGCACTTAAAACATTTTCATATGCTTGAGAAATATTCATGATGCATGAGCATGAGTAAATCTTAGTTCATCAGACTACTGAACAACCATTCATTCATCAAAGGATCATAACATCAACTTGAGTATTTTACCCAAACAGACAATAGCACAGATAACCTTTAAACATCATAGACAAGTTCTACCTAATACCCTTGCGATGTAGGGCCTTAATGGCCGGAAATCTTACTCACTCACTTACCTGGTTTCCTTAGCAACTTGAGCACTTCTCTTCAAACTTCTTCACCTAGAAACATTTCACATTACAGTGTTAAATCAAAATCCTAACTAAAGTCATCCTAGTATCTAACATAAATATTTCTAAATCTCCCAAGTCGAGCGCCTAATGTGTACAGATTAAACTTCCAGAACCTAAATAACCAGATTAAGTCCAACAACTAAACACGGTCTATTATCTTAGTGTCCAGAATTGAATCGGAAATATCATTACTAACACAGATCATGATTGTCACTACCATTACTCTGCTAGTGAAGAATCTGAAACCTCAAGTTCTAGCTGAAGACAGAGCTCTAAGTAACTACCCAGTAACTACATTATCTAAGTCTTACCTAGAGCATGGATTGTCGGATTGGAGGCTGAAGAACTTGTCACCGGCGAAGGAATAGCTGGCAGAGAGGGAGCTCTAGAAGGAAGGGAATCACCAAGCGAGGAAATGTCGGCTACAGTGAGGTTTTAACGAGGTTTAAGAATTCGCATAACCTATTTATACCAATTAAAATCCACCTTAATTACAAACTTACCACCTAACCTAGTTTCACTCAACTTGTAATAAATAAGTCTTGGCATTAAATTTAGAATCATAAAGGTCAATAAAAGGGTGACAATTAAAATGGTTAAGAAAATCACCTAGCTGAAATTGTCGGGTGTTACACAATAAGAATATGTTAAATCAAAATTGTCTTTCGACACAATTTGAATTATGCAATCAAAATCATGAGAAATCGTACAATGAAAAATACGTAGCATTCATATATCAGAATAAAAACATGTAAAGAGTACTCTCTTGCCTAACCAAGATAAAAGTTTAGCCTAAAATCATAACAATAAAATCTAATTAAGTAATATTCATAAAATAAACAGATAACAAAGTAGAAGAGAAAAGAAGAATTGTAGTGATGCCTCTGCCGCAGACTCAATCTCCTCCTCTCTCTCAAATTGTCTTCTTGTCTCGTTTAGCGTGTCCCCCTCCTATCTCCAAATCTCCTCTTGTAACTCCCCCGAACCCACCTTGGCTCGGTGCACTACTTGACTCACACTCCCCACGTTTAAAACCAAATTTAAAATAATTTTCGAAAAAATTTCGACTAGATTTTTGGGTTTTTTGAACCCTCAATAATAGTTGGAAAACGTGCGTGATATACGTGCAAAACGTGTCGAAAAAGGTCGGGTTAAAATATATTTGAAAAATAAAAATTTTGAAAAAAAAATCGGAATGGCCCACTCATGGGTGCGCGCGCGCTAGGTGAGCGCGTCGCCCAGGCAACGCGAGCGCATCGCACGCTGTCTGGGATCGATTGGCGCACAGAGCCGATCGATCGGGGAGCGCTCTATTTTTCCCGATCGATCGACCATGGCGCTATGATTGATCGGCCATGGCGCCTCCTGCACGCCACGCCCGTGCCATGCGCGCTCCACGCTCGGCCACGCTATGCGTCTGGCGCGTCACCCTCGGCCACCAGCGCACCACTTTCACTTTTTTTTTTTCATTTTTCTCCAAACCACTCACACCCAAATCACCCAAAATTTTCCCCAACCATTCCCGACATCCCCGACTCCGTGACACGTAAAAATCTCAGAAAACCGACTCCGAAACGCCAACAAAAATGTCGAAACAGTTGAAAACTGACGTTGTTTACTATACAAAAAAAAACAAGCGGCATAACGACTATAATTTTCTAAAACCAAACAAGAAAATCAAAATTTCATAAAATACGTTCAAAGAGATTCCAAAAAAATTCCCAAACCACATTTACAAAATCAAACCAACAAAATAATCAAATACTTCAAATATCCAGAATAGTTAGAAAACTATACACAATCCCAAAATACCGAACCACACACTTCCCTGAGGACCCTGGTCGAGGCCTCCCGACAACTGCCTGCACCGGCGTGCCTCGTGTGTCTCCAATTGCTCATAAGCTTGATCTCCCTCATCAACCTCACCTGTAAAGATATTGTCACCTACACTACAGAACACAAAAAGTAAGTCTAATGCTTAGCAAGTAATAAATAATAAATGCAATTAACACACAATGCAACTCAATCCTATTACATGCAGTTTCTAACTCTCAGTTGTGCTCATTTCCTTTTCATTACATTAATCGGTTCACAAGCCATGTGGATCAAGTATGTACACATCCCATAACCGTCTAGGATGGCCATACATTGATCCAATCAAGCAAAACCAGATGGCACGCTTCCCATGACAGTCTAGGAAGGCCATCGATTTTACTCTCCCGCATCGATCGTAGAATCCTATAACTGTCTAGGAATTCATACTCCCGATGCCTTAAGATTTGCTATTCTTTTATCTAATTACGTTTCACGCTCACAATCAAAACAATGCAAAAGCTCGTATCCAGCGAAATTTAAAACCATGATGCATGTTTCAAAAATGTGCAACACAATACAACACCAAACAACAACCCTACCATTCCATGGTGTAGGCCCAAAGGCAACAAAAACGATCCTCTACTTACCTGATTGCGCTGCACGTTTTAGTTCACTTCGTTCAGGCCAAATACTCGCTCGACAACCTAACAATTAGGGAAAATTGCTTAGCATCAAACTAGGAAATTCTAATAAATACTTATAGGAATACTTAAACCCAAAACTAACCACAATTTCAACCTTTCAAAAATCTAAACCCTAAAACCCAAATTTTCCACAAATTTTTATGTCTAACTTCAAACGACTATAACTTTTTCGTTTTTCAACGGATTTTGACATGCCACTCCATTCCGTAAACCTCTACACGTCTACTATCCCTTGAAATAATCAAACTTAGCAACCATACCAATTAGCCAATCGAAAATCATCAAAAACAGAATCGGCCTCATTGTTTTAAAAATCGGTTTTTGCACAACTTCCACCAAAACTTTAATCTAACTCTAAAAATGATCTAAACTAACATATCTAAGAGTTAAACCACTAAATTTGGGAAGAAAACTAGCAAGGAAACACAATTTTCGGAATTCTCCAATTAGGGTTTTCAAACCCCATCCAAACTTACACAAAACACTACAAAAACACCAAAATTCATCATCTAGGTGCACACCACATAAAACCCACTTAAACTTACCTTAAGTCCTTGCCAAAATTGATGGAAGAGAAGGTGGAGAACCCTAGCAATGGCTGGAATTTCGTGGAGCTAATGAGGAAAAAGAAGAAGACTTTCTAATTTAACCTAACACATTTTTCTCTTTTGAATTTTTCCACCAAAATTTCATAATTTATAAAACACCCCTCCTTTCACTTTTGCTTCACTTCAACGTGGCTTCCACCTGGCTTCCACCTTTAAACCCTCATCTTCCACTTTAATTGACTTAACTTTCCTTTTTAAATGAAATTTTACTCACTAAAATTCTTAACACTCAACTCCTAATATTTTCTCTTCAAAAATCCTCTTCAATAACACTTTCCTTCAATACCCAAGGAGAACATTAGAATAATTGTTAAACTCACATAACATACCCTAACTAGGGCTACATACGTTTTAGGAAAATTTTGAGTGTTACAATCCACCCTCCTTACAAAAATTTTATCCTCAAAATTTACGTACCTGAAGAGCTCAGGATAACGCTCTATCATATCATGCTGTCGTTCCCACGTCGCCTCCTCAACATTATGGTTACGCCACAACACCTTCACCAATGGAATGTCTTTATTGCGCAACTTCTTCACTGCATAGTCCAAAATCTCTACCGGTTTCTCCTCATAAGATAACGTAGGCTGCACCTCAATATCTTGCTCCACCACGATGTGCGATGGATCCCTCAGGCACTTTCTCAGCATCGAGACGTGAAACACATTATGCACTCCCTCCATCAAAGCTAGCAGCTCTAACTGATATGCTGTCTTCTCAACTCTCTTCACAATCGGGAACGGTCCAACATATCACGGATTCAGCTTACCCCGCTTTCTGAATCTCATCACCCCCTTAAATGGTGAAATCTTCAAGAAAACCTCGTCTCCTACCTCAAATTCCAACTCTTGCCTAATTCCATCGGCATAGCTCTTCTGTCGACTCTGAGCTGTCAGAATACGCTACCGAATAAATTTAATCTTATCTGTTGTCTGCTGTACGATCTCGGATCCAATCAAGCTAACTTCTCTGACTTCGTCCCAATAAAGTGGTGATCTGCATTTCCTACCGTATAGAGCCTCGTATGGAGCCATACCAATCGTATCCTAATAGCTGTTATTATACGAGAACTCCACCAAAGGTAAATACTTGCTCTAAGACCCCTGAAACTCCAGCACACAAGCATGAAGCATATCCTCAAGAATCTGAATAGTTCGCTCCGATTGTCCGTCTGTCTGAGGATGAAATGCTGCACTGAAGTTCAACCGAGTACCCATCGCCTTAATGCAGACTCTTCCAAAACTTCGATGTGAACCTTGGGTCCCTATACGATACAATGGAAGTCGGTACACCATGCAGCCTCAAAATTTCCTGAATGTAGAGTTCAGGGAACTAATCCATGTTATACGTCATCTTCATCGGCAGAAAATGGGCTGATTTAGTTAAATGATCCACAAACACCCATATGCCATCAAATCCCTTTGTCATTCTAGGCAATCCGACCACAAAGTCCATAGAAATTTGGTCCCACTTCAACTCTAGAACCGGCAATGGCTAAAACTTTCTAGCAGGTCTCTGATATTCTGCCTTCACCTGCTGACAGACCAAGCATGTTTCTACATACTCCACTACAGATTTCTTCATGCTAGGCCACCAATAATACTGCTTGAGGTCTCTGTACATCTTCGTACTGCCAGGGTGAACAGAAAACCTTGAAGAATGAGCTTCAGCTAAAATCTCCTTCTGAAGTTGATCATTGCTCGGAACATACCACCGATTGCGAAACTTCAGAATACCATCCTCTAAATAGCTGAACTCCGTCCTATCGCCTGATACCATACTCAGCTCGAACTTATTACACTCTGAATCATCCTGCTGAGCTTCTCTAATTTTCTCCAGAATCGTAGGCTTCAGAGATAATGTTGACAATTCTGCAGTTACATCGAACACCAAATCTCTGAAATTCCATACTTAACTCTCTGGACATCTCAACCTTCATTGCAGAAACTAAAGTTGACACTCGACTTAGTGCATCCGCCACCACATTGGCCTTTTCGGGGTGGTACTTGATCTCCAAATCATAGTCCTTTACGAATTCTAACCACCGTTCTGCCTCATATTTAACTCCTTCTGAGTGAAGATATACTTCAGACTTTTGTGATCTGAATATACCTTGCACTGCTGACTATACAAGTAATGCCTCCAGATTTTCAAAGCAAAGATCACTGCTGCTAACTCCAGGTCATGGGTTGGATAATTCATCTCATAAGGCTTCAGCTGCCTAGAAGCATAAGCTATCACTTTATCATTTTGCATCAGCACACAACCCAAACCAATCCGAGAGGCATCACAATAAATACTGAACTTCTCCTTGGCCACTGGTACTGTCAACACCAGAGATGTCGTCAATTTATGCTTCAACATCCGGAAACTAAGCTCACAGTCTTCAGACCAATCATACTTCACATCTTTTCTGGTCAGCCGAGTAAGGGGTGCTGCTATCCTCGAAAAGCCCTTAATAAACTTTCTGTAATAGCAAGTCAACCCCAGAAAACTTCGAATCTCACTGACATTCTTCGGCTGAGGCCATTCATTAATTGACTGAATCTTGGCTGGATCCACTGATATTCCTCCACTGGATATAACATGACCGAGGAAATGCACTTTATTCAGCCAAAACTCACACTTCGAGAACTTTGCTACAGCTGATGCCGCTTCAAAGTCTCCAGAACAATCTTCAGATGCTCCTTATGCTCCTCTTCATCCCGAGAATAAACCAGAATATCGTCGATAAATACAATTACAAATTTATCGAGATACTCTCAAAATACCCGATTCATCATATCCATGAACGCAGCTGGAGCATTCGTCTATCCGAACGACATAACCAAAAACTCATAATGTCTATACCGTGTCTGGAAAGCCGTCTTCGGGATATCTTGCGATCTGACCTTCAATTTGTAAAATCTCGATCTCAAATCTATCTTAGAGAAAATCCTGGCTCCCTAGAGTTGATCGAACAGATCATCAATCATCGGCAACAGATATTTGTCCTTAACAGTCAGCTTGTTCAACTCACGGTAGTCAATACACATCCGGAACGACCCGTCCTTCTTCTTCACAAATAAAACTGGCGCTCCCCAAGGCGAGAAACTAGGGCGTATAAATCCCTTATCAACTAATTCTTCCAGTTGCTTCTTTAGTTCCTTCAATTCTGGCGGAGCCAACCTGTAAGGATTCTTCGACACAGGCTTTGTTCCAGGGTAAATATCAATCACAAACTCGATTTCTCGGTCCGGAGGTAGACCAGGCAAATCATCCAAGAACACCTCGGGAAAATCACGAACAACCGATACCAAAGAATGGGAATCTACAATGGTTACAAGAAAGCAAACAAACTCACCCATAATAGATCCCCGAGCATCCATCGGCGCCATAACGGAAAGCTTCTTTACACACCTCAGAGACTGCAATGAAAGCTTCTCACCGTTCGGAGGATAGAAATTGACAATCCCTGCTCTGCAGTCAATCGTCGCATGATGTCTGAACAACCAATCCATACCGAGTATCACATCATACCCGGTTATCCCCATAACTATCAACGTACCTGGCAGTTGCTTCATTCCAACGGATATCAGACCATCCTGCACCACCTGGTCTGAATGTAGACACTCGCCTTACGGTAGTTTCACATCAAACATGCACCCTGCAGGCTTTACTTCAAGTTTCAATTTTACCACAAAAGTTGTTGCTACAAACGAATGGGATGCACCCGAATCTATCAACGTAAAGGAATGCACTGAATTAACAAACACAGTACCTAAAATCACAGCAGAACGATCCTCTCCCTCAGGCTCGATCATAGCGAAGATCCTGGGGTGTAGCTGTAACTGGACCTTTCCTTGCTGTGGGGCAATCTGTAGCTACATGACCAGGTTGATTGCATTTGAAACACCGAATAACTCTCGGCTTTGGACAATCGCGGGAAAGATGACCAACTTCAAAACAGTTGTAACACTTGCCTGCAAGTAACACCTGATTTTACGGGATTTTATTTATTCCAATATAAAATGGTATTTTTGTAAATATGTCAAATGAAGTCTGTTTTATGAACGGAAAGTTTTAATGGAGCTCTAACAATAAATTGGAATTTCTGGTGAAATAAGGAAATTTGGAGAAAACAAATTGATGATTAAATAACGGAATAAGTAACGAAACAAATAAGAAATCAAATGGAGGGGCAATATGGTAATTTGATAAGCCAAAATTTATAAAAATTTCATAACTCCCTTCCCCTCCCACGATTTTTCATTCTGCCATTTCTTCCTCTCCTCACCTCCACAGCGATTTCTCCTCCCCTCTCACGCGATTCTTCTTCTGGCAACGAAGCTTCCCCTTCCAGCGATCGATCTTTCAAAATTCTTCTCCAAAAACACTCCCTAAGTAAGAATCTATAGTTTTAGTGCGTTAGATTTCGATTTCTAGGGTTTAAAACATTTAGGATTTCGTCAAGTTTTCGTCGTATTGGCCAGGTTATGTTAGAAACGGCTAGGGTTGCCCTATTTATGACTTTGGTGGACGTATTAGTGAGCACTGGAAGTAGTTGGGCGAGTTAATGGTTATTAATGCAAATTTTGGGTGGTTGGTGGTTTCGAAAACCCCATTAATGGAGGTTTAGAAGTGTCGAGCGTGAATTGCTCGACGAAATACCTCAATGAGTTAAAATAGAGTTTTAGGAAATTTCTTTTAGCTAGGAGTTTCGTTAGTTTTTGAAACTCAACTGTTTAGGCTCAATTTTAATGACGATTGCTATGAATTGCTTTAGGTGAACAACGCTCGTGGATGGAACTTAGTGTGCTACGGACGCGAGGTAAGTCTTCGTGCTTTGTTTGGCCGATTTGGCCTACACCAAGAGTTGTGAAGTTACCGAGGATATTGGTGAATTCAGTAGTTTTAGAATAGGTGATTGGGTAGTTAAGTTGTATATGTCGTAGTGTGTTTTCTAGGAATTATTGTTTGTTTTCTATGTTATTTATAGATTATGCAATATGAACTGTACATGCATCACACTTTTTCAAAATAGCATGAAAATGAGTTTCTACACAGTTTTATGAAAAGCACAAAATTAATGAAAAGAAACGAATGCACGTAATCCCGGTCACGACGGGGTGGGGTTCAGACATGGCTGTCTAGTTGGTGAAGCATATTTTTCCCTTGGTAGATGGAAAGAGCTGTCTGACCGCCAGACGTGCCCTCTCCATCTGGTGAGAGTAGACCTCGGTGACATCCCGTTATGTAACTAAATGATCCCGATGATTGCATGGTTTTATGAACGACATATGCACAACATGCATTCGCATTTATGTAGATTTACTGAGCTTTTAGCTCATAGTTTATTCCTACGGTGTAGGAGAATTCGATACAGGTGAGGATGACATTCCTCCATCCGACGCATGAGCAAGTTGATGGAGAATGGCCCGTGGAAGTGCGCTGGGCAGTCGACCCGTGGGGACGTATGTAAGTATTTTGAGTTACATTGGGTAGAAAATGTGTAAATAGTATATTTACATTGTTGTGGGGATTAGTTGGAATTTGATGTTGTTAATGGAAATGTTTTGATGATTTCGGAATTTGGAATTTACTGGAACTGCTTGGTGATTTTCAAACATTCATAGGGATTTGTTAGTTTTCAAACGGATCCACGCAGTTCGTTTTCAGGAAAGTTTACTTCGTTTTAAACATTTTGAGTCGTGTTCATAGTGATCGGTGGATTGAAGGAATGAATGAGGTTATGAATGATTTTGTGTTGAAGTGTATGTTATGAGTTGTATTTAGAAGTAAATTGATGAAGTGATGAAGGTTGGGAGTGAAATGGTGAAGTGTCTGTGTGTGCAAGTTGTGAGAGTGTTGAAGGAAAGAAATGGGGAAGGAAAATGTGGTAGCCGATTGAACGCCAAAAAAGGGGTGTTTGAACGTAGAATTCTCTGGAAAACCAGAGAGTTCCCCGATCGTTCGCCAACAAAGGGGCGAACGATCGGCTCTTGAAGGCTACATTTTGGAGCAATACCAGAACGGTAGCCAATCGATCGCCAAAGAGGGGCGATCGATCGGCTGTCTATGGGCCGATCGATCGGTTGTCTATGGGCCGATCGATCGGTTGTCAAGTGGCCGATCGATCGTCCCTTTGTTTTTCTTGAGCCGATCAATTGCCCCTTCGTTTTCTTGTTTTGGACACGTTTGCCCTCGACATTTTGAAACACATTTCTCCTCTGTTTTAATACATTGTTTTACTCAAATGATTTTGTAACGACCCTGTTCCCAGCAAGATATTGTCCGCGCTGGGGATTGGGCTGCAGCCCAATATCCTCCCCTCACGGCTTTGTTTGGCGAGAACTTCCCGGAAGGTCACCCAACCTGGAATTGCTCTCGCTGAAGCACTTTTAACTTCGGAGTTCTTATGGGATCCGTCGCCAATCGTGCTCCAAAACGCGTCTTGCTATCTTGGGAGGGATCTCTTACATATGTTTCATTTCCATGTACTTCCCCAAGCGATGTGGTATTGTGACGACCCCACTTTCAACGACCGAATCCTTCGGCCCAACCCTCTGGGATCCGCGAAGTTTTCGTTGAACCCTCTGGGCCAACCCTCTAGGATCCGCGGAGTTTTTACCCATACTCCGGCCCCAACCGGGCACATACGTCCTCTGAGGATCCGCGGAGCATGGGTGGTTCCACCACATACGTGTCAAGTCGAGTCATCACAATCACTCCCCCTTGGGGGCCCAACGTCCTCGTTGGCCACATTTCCGGTTGGGTACAGGCTCTGATACCATTTGTAACGACCCTGTTCCCAGCAAGATATTGTCCGCTCTGGGGATTGGGCCGCAGCCCAATATCCTCCCCTCACGGCTTTGTTTGGCGAGAACTTCCCGGAAGGTCACCCAAACTGGAATTTGCTCTCGCCGAAGCACTTTTAACTTCGGAGTTCTTATGGGATCCGTCGCCAATCGTGCTCCAAAACGCGTCTTACTATCTTGGGAGGGATCTCTTACATATGTTTCATTTTCATGTACTTCCCCAAGCGATGTGGTATTGTGACGACCCCACTTTCAACGACCGAATCCTCCAGCCCAACCCTCTGGGATCCGCGAAGTTTTCGTTGAACCCTCCGGGGCAACCCTCTGGGATCCGCGGAGTTTTTACCCATACTCCGGCCCCAACCGGGCACATACGTCCTCTGAGGATCCGCGGAGCATGGGTGGTTCCACCACATACGTGTCAAGTCGAGTCATCACAGATTTCATCTAAACAATTCCAATAATCTGAGACTTCAATTTAGAGTAAAGTCAAAGTTTACTTAAGGTTTAGAAAAGAAAAAAAAAATTATACGAGAAATTAAGGGATAGGTTTAAGGACATTACACTGCATATTGCCCACACTCTCTGGGATGGGACTTTAAGCACTTTGGACACTACGGAAATTTTCCTTTTTGTTGTTGTTGTGGTTTCTTCCCTCCTCTCTGATCATTCACATTACCTCCCGACCGCTTGGTTCCCTGAGACTGAGAAGACGATCCGCCTCGGCTAATCTAGGTTGTAATCTCTCTGAACATTCTTTTCGGGGCCTCAGCTGGTTTGACACACTTGTTGTCGGCCTCTTCTACCTCTAGAGCCTTAGCAACAACTCTGGTAAACGATACTCCATCAATTCTAAAAGTTTTAACGAGCTTGTAAATCTCTGATTTTAAGCCTTGCACAAATTGCAGCACCTTATCTTCTTCTCTACTCATCATATGGCTGGCAAACCGCGAGAGAGACTCGAACTGTGTGATGTACTCTCGAACTGACCCGGTCTGCTTTAACTGTAGGAACTCCAGCCTTTTTGTAGCTTGAACCGTCCGGTTGTAGTATTTGTCAAAAAATAAATCTTTAAACTCCTTCCAGGTTAAGCCCTGAGGACCGGTGGTAGCCTCCACCGTCTCCCACCAACTTTGTGCATCGTTAACCAAGTGAAAAGTAGCACACTTCACTTTATTTTCCTCCTCCACGTCAGCATACTTAAACATGTTTTCGATTGTGTAGATCCACCTTTCAGCAGCTGTTGGATCTGTCGGCCGACCCTCAAACATCGGAGGTTTCAATCTCCTAAACTTGTCTCCACTTGAGTTAGATCCGACATTTCCTAGCCCTCCCTGACCAATCAATGATCCAAACAACTCAGCTTGCCTTGTAACCAAATTTGCAAGATACTTGACTTACTCCTCCAGTGGGTTTCTAGGTGGTTCTGGTTCGTTTCTAGGTCGTTCAGGTCGTCTTGGGTTCCCCGACATTTTGGATCTAATCCTGTACAGAGTGAAAACAATCTAATCTTAGATATATATAACTAACTAAAGGTAAGAAATAATTATAGTCGGTGAAGCACGTTGCATGGCGGCCGGTATTATCAGGTAATTCTTTGAACGACTCGACCACTTTTGCTCTGATACCAACTTTTAACGCCCCCGAACCCGCTCCAGCTCGGTGCGCTACTTGACTCACACTCCCCACGTTTAAAACGAAATTTAAAATAATTTTTGATAAAATTTCGACTCAATTTTTGGGTTTTTCGAACCTTCGAAAACGGTTGGAAAATGTGCGTGAAATACGCGCAAAACGTGTTGGAAAAGATCGGGTTAAAATATATTTGAAAAATAAAAATTTTGAAAAAAAATCAGAATGGCCCACTCTTGGGCGCGCGTCACCCAAGCAGCGCACGCGCATCGCTTGCTGTCGCTGCGTGCATCGCGCGCGTAGCAAAGCGCTGCCTGCGATCGATCGGCGCACAGAGCCGATCGATCAGGGAGCTCTCTATTTTTCCCGATCAATCGGCCATGGCGCTGCGATCGATCGGCCATGGCGCTGCTGTAACACCCCTAAGTCCGTACCCATTTACCCGTATAAATTTTTCATTTTTATTTTTACATTTTAAATAAAACTTTAAAACGTAACGTTAAAGCGGACTTGAAATCGAAACCGAAACCGGAATCGAAATCGAAATTCGTTTGGTAAATCATTTGAAATATAAACTAAAACTATTAATAAAACTTATTTAAAACAATTTAGAAATGGGAGGGCAGAACCGTCCGTTTGGCAAAAAGGGGAAGGGGCGATCGATCTCTGCAATTGGCAGAGATCGATCGCTGGAGGCTTGCTTGCTACAAGCGATCGATCTCTGCTTTTCAGCAGAGATCGATCGCTGCACCCAAGCATAAGGGCGGCGATCGATCTCTGCTGAATAGCAGAGATCGATCGCTGCACTATGCAGCGATCCTCTCTCTTCTCCACTTCACCATTTCACCACTTCGACACTTAATGCAATTTACTTCATATAACACTTTACAACATAGCTCTCTGGAATCCGATTTCCAGAGAGCACGACATTCCTCCTTTACATTGACATTGCCATGATTCACAACATAAATCTCAACTCCACCCATTAAAACTAAAACGTATTCTAAACTCAATCGACTCGAGTCGGACTTTGCGAAGTCCAACTGCGTGGATAGCTCTAAACATCGAGCATAACCGTATCAACCTAAAACCAATCAAAATATTTCCAAAATATTCAGTAAACAGTTTAAACCAAAACGTTTTACATACAATTACCAAAACGTTATCTAATCCCTATCCAGATCCAAACAACCTAAATATTCTATACAATTATCAATTCAGACATCCCAAAATAAACCCAGAGTCTAGACATACATCCCCACGGGTCATATTGCGCCTCGACTACTCAGCGCACTCCCACGAGCATCATCCATCAACTGCCTCCGACATCAGGAGGAGGAACGTCGTCCTCACCTGGATCTACGTCACCTAGCAGATCACCTACACCATACAGACACATATGAGATATTGAAATCTCAGTAAGCTACGTAAATGCAAATGCATGCGTGCGTATGCCATTCAGAAATCATGCTCAGATTCAGATTACAGATACAGAATTACAGATTACAGATTCATTACGTCACAGACAGACAGAATTGTCACCTAGACCTCGACCCACTAACCCAAGGGGGCCCGTCCGGCGGTTGGACTACCCCGTGGGGTTAGAGAGGGGGGGTACACGCTTGCAACACGCACAGCCGTGCCTGAGCCCCATCTCGCGTGACCAGAAACAGACAGATTACGTTTATTCATTCAGATTTCGTTACAGATTTCATTTCAGATATATGTTCCTTTTCTTAAAAACACGTGCAGAAATTCCTTTTCATGACTTTCGAAAACCGTGATGCATGAACAGTTCATATCAGCGGAAAGTAAACAAACAACATACATATTAACCAGACAATACAACATAACCTAGCTACCCAACCTAAACAACGTAAAACAAGGAACCCTCAAGGATCCTTGATACGACGACGAAGTATGGTGTAGACCTTTCGGTCAAGCAAGTCACGAGAACTTACCTTGAGCGCGCTGGATTTCAAACTTCGTCCACGGGAGTCGTGTCTGAGACAAAAACACGATATTTGCCGTTAAAACCAATTTAAACCATAAATGTCCAAATTTCAAAACTTAGCTAAAGAATTCTCCTAAATTCTTCACTTAGCTAATTAAAGCTTTTCGAACATTAATTATAGTTCGATTATCCAAGTTAACGAGTTTTCCCCTAAAACCCGAAATTTTACCAATTTATAACTTTTTCACAAATCGACTTTTCTTCGTCCAATAACGTTCGATACGTTCAATATATACGTAATTATAGCTAACCTATTAATTACGAAGCCTAAATCGCGTTTTTAACGGAAAACCTAATTTAAACCCTAACCCTAAATCGAACTAAAACTCAAAACAAACGCTCAGAGATTGAAGCTACATACCGAGAGTAGCGAGAGAGGAAGAAATGACGAAGATCGGAGGAAAAACGGAGGAGAACGGAGGTCGGAATCGACAGAAATCGCCGGCGGCCGTGAGAGGGTTTGCTCTCTGTTTTCGTGCGATCCAGAGAGAAAAGAAAGAAAGAGAGAAAGTGAGGGAGAAAGAGAGATTTGTGATATTTTATAAAAATTGATTTGCAAATTACCATTTTGCCCTTATTTGATTTTTATATTAGTTTCGTCCTTCGTTTCGTTAATCGTCTAACGATTCGGATACTCGAAAACTTCATATTTTGCCAATAACTTCTATTCATTGCCAGGGATTTATTAAAACTGTCCGTTCGCAATTTGGACCTCGTTCGCTATTTTTACGAGAATGTCTTTTACATTACGAAAAGTGTATTTACTCGGAATGTAGTGTTTGATCTCCGAAAATTCCCGTAATTTCCTTAAAATTCTTATTATTCGTTAGAATCGTAATGACGCTTTCTTTTTGTGAATCGGACCTGATTTGATATATTTACCAAAATGCCATTAAATAAGGAAATGATAATAAAATCAAAGGTCCGTACAAACCGGATATTACATTCTACCCTCCTTATTCAGAATTTTGTCCACAAAATTAAATCACACAAACAGATCAGGATACTTAGTCATCATATCCTGCTGTCGCTCCCAGGTAGCCTCTTCCACCTCATGATTCCGCCATAGAACTTTGACTAGCGGAATTTCTTTGTTGCGTAGAACCTTGATGGAATGCTCCAAAATACGTACTAGCCTCACCTCATAGCTCAAGGTAGGCTGCACCTCGATCTCTGTAGTCTCTACGATACGCGACGGATCGCGCAAGCACTTCCGAAGCATAGATACGTGAAATACGTCGTGGATACCCTCCATAGAAGCCGGAAGCTGCAATCTGTACGCCAACTTCCCGATCCTCTTCAGAATAGGAAAGGGTCCCACATATCGAGGGTTTAACTTACCCCTCCTTCCGAATCTCGCAACGCCTTTGAACGGAGAAACTTTAAGGTAAACCTCGTCACCTTCCTCGAACTCTAGCTCTCTCCGTCTGGTGTCAGCATAGCTCTTCTGTCTGCTCTGAGCTACCTCGATGCGCTGTCGAATAATGGCAATCTTCTCTGCCGTGTGCTGCAGAATCTCAGGTCCAACGACGCTGGCCTCGCCAACCTCGTCCCAATACAGCGGAGATCTGCACTTTCGACCATATAAGGCTTCATACGGAGCCATACCGATAGTAGCCTGGAAGCTGTTGTTGTACGAGAACTCGATCAGTGGCAAATACCTGCTCCACGATCCCTGAAACTCAAGCACACACGCTCTGAGCATATCCTCCAAAATCTGATTCGTCCTCTCTGTCTGACCATCAGTCTGAGGATGAAACGCTGTGCTGAAGTTAAGCTGAGTCCCCATAGCTCTATGCAAACTCTTCCAGAACTTCGATGTAAACCTCGGATCTCGATCCGAGACAATAGAAACCGGCACTCCGTGTAACTTCACAATCTCCTGTACATAGAGCTCTGCGAGCTGATCCATAGAAGACGTCATCTTCACAGGCAAAAAGTGAGCCGACTTTGTCAATCGGTCCACAATAACCCAAATGCCGTCATGGCCTCGCGTAGTCCTCGGGAGCCCCACAATGAAATCCATGGAGATCTGCTCCCACTTCCACTCCGGAATCGGCAGTGGTAATAGTGTCCCAGCGGGTCTCTGGTGCTCAGCCTTTACCTGCTGACATACTAGGCAGGTCTCAACGTACTTGGCAACCTCCCTCTTCATGTTCGGCCACCAGAAGTGCTGTCTCAAATCCCGGTACATCTTGGTACTCCCCGGGTGCACAGAATATGCCGAAGAATGTGCCTCGGCCAATATCTCCTTCTTTAGATCCTCGTCACTAGGCACGTACCACCTATGCCTGAACTTCAGAATACCATCCTCTGATAAATGAAAATCTGACGAGTCTCCCAATGTCATGCTCGATCGAAGCTCCATACACTCCGTATCACTCTGCTGAGCCTCGCGTATACGATCAAGAATAGTTGGCCTGAGAGAAATGTTGGCAAGCATATAAGACAACTCTGCCACTATCTCCACGTCGAATCTCTCAATCTCAGACCGCAGCGTAACTGACATCGCTGCTAATGATGGCTGACTCGCAGGAGGCACTCTACTCAATGCATCGGCCACCTTGTTCGCCTTTCCTGGGTGGTACTTGATATCAAAATCGTAATCATTGACGAACTCAAGCCATCGCCTCTGTCGCATATTCAGCTCTTTCTGCGTAAATAAGTACTTCAAGCTCTTGTGGTCGGAAAATATCTCGCACTGCTGCCCATATAAATAATGCCTCCATATCTTCAGTGCGAAGACCACAGCTGCTAACTCGAGGTCGTGCGTGGGGTAATTCTGCTCGTACGGCTTCAACTGCCGAGAAGCATAAGAAATAACTCTACCCTCCTGCATCAATACACAACCGAGTCCCACTCCCGATGCATCACAATAAACACTGTATCTGACACCTTCATCAGGTAGCGCCAGTACTGGGGCAGTGGTCAATCTCTGCTTTAACTCCATAAAGCTGTCATCACAAGCAGACGACCATACAAACTTCTCGTTCTTCCGAGTCAATCGTGTAAGAGGAAGTGCGATCTTCGAGAATCCCTCTATAAACTTCCGATAATAACCGGCCAATCCGAGAAATCCACGCACCTCACGTACGTTCTTCGGCTGTGGCCAATCTCTGACCACCTGAATCTTGCTCGGATCCACAGAAACTCCGTCCTGTGATATAATATGGCCCAGAAAACTCACTCTATCAAGCCAGAATTCGCACTTAGAAAACTTCGGATATAGATGATGCTGACATAACGTGCTCAGAACTATCCTCAGATGGTCCTCGTGCTCTTCCTTCGTCTTAGAGTAAACCAAGATGTCGTCGATAAACACCACAACGAACTTATCCAGATACTCTCTGAAGACACGGTTCATCAAGTCCATAAACGCTGCAGGAGCATTAGTGAGTCCAAAAGACATAACGAGGAACTCATAATGCCCATACCTCGTTCGGAACGCCGTCTTCGGTATATCATCCATCCGGACCTTCAACTGATTGTAACCCGAGCGTAGATCGATCCTGGAAAATACTCGGGCACCCTGCAGCTGATCAAATAAGTCGTCAATCCGGGGCAGTGGATACTTATTCTTCACTGTGAGCTTATTCAGCTCCCTGTAGTCGATACGCATCCTGAGGGTCCCGTCTTTCTTTTTAACAAACAGAACGGGCGCACCCCAGGGTGATACACTAGGTCGGATGAAACCCTTCTCTAACAATTCGTCGAGCTGAGTCCTCAACTCCTTCAACTCGGCTGGTGCCAATCGATAAGGGTTCTTAAACTTCGGTGCAGAGTTAGGATAGACGTCAATAGTGAACTCAATCTCCCGGTCCGGTGGTAATCCGGGAAGATCATCAAGGAAGATGCCAGAAAACTCTCTGACAATAGGAATATCGCTCGGCTTCAATCCGCTGAGCAACTGACAATCAAAGACAGAGGCCAAATAAATAGAGTACGCACCTTTGAATTGCTCGTTGACCTCCATGGAATAAGAAATAGGCGAGCTACTCAGTCTGCTCATCGCCTGATAAGAAAACTCAGCTTTACCCGGAGGTCGAAAGGTGACAATCCCGGATCGACAGTCGATGGTGGCGTAGTGCTGCGCAAGCCAGTCCATCCCCAAGATAAGATCATAGTGCTCCATGCCCATAACAATAAGGCGAGCATAAAGGGTGCGATCCCCAACCGAGATAATATTGCCCTGGACAATACGACCTGACTGCATACGCTCTCCTGAAGGTAGCATCACGCTATACTCGCATTCTGCTATCTCAGGCGCAAGTCTCAATCTCGACACACAAGTGGTGGAAATAAAAGAATGTGTAGCCCCCGTGTCTAGTAAAGAGAATACAGGAACACCAGTAACCAGTATAGTACCTGCTATCACGGCTGGCTGATCCTCGTTGTCAACATCTCCAGGCTCAATAAATGCGAAGATCCTCGGCGTAACTCTCCTCTGATCTCCGCCTAACTGATCACGGCCTTGCAGCGGACAATCTCTGACAAAGTGGCCAATATCTCCACATCTATAACACTTGTTCGTGCCAACTCGGCACTCGCCACCATGCTCCTTCTGGCACCTGGGGCACCATGGCATCGGAGGAGCCCCCTGTACTTGCTTTCCCTTGCCTCTATCGTTACCTCCCTCAAGAGGTCTCTTCACACCCCTAGGCTGTGGCTGAGGTGGCTGTGCTCTAGGCTGCCATCCCTGATTCCGAGACTGAGGACGGATCTCTCGGAAGAAGCCCTTCGCTGGCTCCCTCGGTCTAACACAAGTGGCCCTGGCAGCCTCAATGTCCAGAGCTCTAGCTGTGATGTCAGAAAAGGGTACGTCGATAATACCTGAGACCACAACATGCATCCGTATCTCCGGATTCAGTCCCTCCATAAACTGGTGCACCTTCTCCTCGTTATCGCTGACAAGACGAGGTGCAAACCTGGACAATGCCTCAAACCTCCGAATATACTCCGCAACTGAACCAGTCTGCTTCAACTGCGTAAACTCGTTCCTTTTGGCCACTCTCACTGTGCGGCTGAAATACTTGTCGAAGAATAAGAACTTGAATCGATCCCAAGTCATAACTGATACGTCCGTCGTTGCCTTGATGGAATCCCACCAGAAACGGGCATCCATCGCTAAGTGAAAGGTAGCATACGCCACCTTGCTCCCGTTCCCAACCTCGGCATAAGCCAACATGTCCTCCATCACCCGGATCCATTCCTCGGCACGCGTCGGATCCGATGACTGGCCTTCTAATACTGGAGGCCGTAGGCCTTGAAACCTCTGCATGCCCAGATTACTGGGGACTACCAGCTCCTGAGCCCTCTGATTCTCTCGCTGTTGCTCTCGATTTACTAGGTCCGTAATTTGCTGCGCTTGCCGGTCCATATGCTGGGACTGGCGGTCTAATAACTCCGTAAGACGATCCATCGCGTCGTCTCTAGAATCCCTTCCTCGAACCATATTTATAAAAATCCTATAAAATTTAAAACAAATAATCTCTAAGAAACAAAATCAAATAAAGCTATAAACAGACTTACAGTTGATGAAGGATGTCCGCGTAGTGGCTGCGTAGTCGAGCAGTCTACAGAATCGATTTTAAAACCCGGGGGCTCTGATACCATAAATGTAACACCCCTAAGTCCGTACCCATTTACCCGTATAAATTTTTCATTTTTATTTTTACATTTTAAATAAAACTTTAAAACGTAACGTTAAAGCGGACTTGAAATCGAAACCGAAACCGGAATCGAAATCGAAATTCGTTTGGTAAATCATTTGAAATATAAACTAAAACTATTAATAAAACTTATTTAAAACAATTTAGAAATGGGAGGGCAGAACCGTCCGTTTGGCAGAAAGGGGAAGGGGCGATCGATCTCTGCAATTGGCAGAGATCGATCGCTGGAGGCTTGCTTGCTACAAGCGATCGATCTCTGCTTTTCAGCAGAGATCGATCGCTGCACCCAAGCATAAGGGCGGCGATCGATCTCTGCTGAATAGCAGAGATCGATCGCTGCACTATGCAGCGATCCTCTCTCTTCTCCACTTCACCATTTCACCACTTCGACACTTAATGCAATTTACTTCATATAACACTTTACAACATAGCTCTCTGGAATCCGATTTCCAGAGAGCACGACATTCCTCCTTTACATTGACATTGCCATGATTCACAACCTAAATCTCAACTCCACCCATTAAAACTAAAACGTATTCTAAACTCAATCAACTCGAGTCGGACTTTGCGAAGTCCAACTGCGTGGATAGCTCTAAACATCGAGCATAACCGTATCAACCTAAAACCAATCAAAATATTTCCAAAATATTCAGTAAACAGTTTAAACCAAAACGTTTTACATACAATTACCAAAACGTTATCTAATCCCTATCCAGATCCAAACAACCTAAATATTCTATACAATTATCAATTCAGACATCCCAAAATAAACCCAGAGTCCAGACATACATCCCCACGGGTCATATTGCGCCTCGACTACTCAGCGCACTCCCACGAGCATCATCCATCAACTGCCTCCGACATCAGGAGGAGGAACGTCGTCCTCACCTGGATCTACGTCACCTAGCAGATCACCTACACCATACAGACACATATGAGATATTGAAATCTCAGTAAGCTACGTAAATGCAGATGCATGCGTGCGTATGCCATTCAGAAATCATGCTCAGATTCAGATTACAGATACAGAATTACAGATTACAGATTCATTACGTCACAGACAGACAGAATTGTCACCTAGACCTCGACCCACTAACCCAAGGGGGCCCGTCCGGCGGTTGGACTACCCCGTGGGGTTAGAGAGGGGGGGTACACGCTTGCAACACGCACAGCCGTGCCTGAGCCCCATCTCGCGTGACCAGAAACAGACAGATTACGTTTATTCATTCAGATTTCGTTACAGATTTCATTTCAGATATACGTTCCTTTTCTTAAAAACACGTGCAGAAATTCCTTTTCATGACTTTCGAAAACCGTGATGCATGAACAGTTCATATCAGCGGAAAGTAAACAAACAACATACATATTAACCAGACAATACAACATAACCTAGCTACCCAACCTAAACAACGTAAAACAAGGAACCCTCAAGGATCCTTGATACGACGACGAAGTATGGTGTAGACCTTTCGGTCAAGCAAGTCACGAGAACTTACCTTGAGCGCGCTGGATTTCAAACTTCGTCCACGGGAGTCGTGTCTGAGACAAAAACACGATATTTGCCGTTAAAACCAATTTAAACCATAAATGTCCAAATTTCAAAACTTAGCTAAAGAATTCTCCTAAATTCTTCACTTAGCTAATTAAAGCTTTTCGAACATTAATTATAGTTCGATTATCCAAGTTAACGAGTTTTCCCCTAAAACCCGAAATTTTACCAATTTATAACTTTTTCACAAATCGACTTTTCTTCGTCCAATAACGTTCGATACGTTCAATATATACGTAATTATAGCTAACCTATTAATTACGAAGCCTAAATCGCGTTTTTAACGGAAAACCTAATTTAAACCCTAACCCTAAATCGAACTAAAACTCGAAACAAACGCTCAGAGATTGAAGCTACATACCGAGAGTAGCGAGAGAGGAAGAAATGACGAAGATCGGAGGAAAAACGGAGGAGAACGGAGGTCGGAATCGACAGAAATCGCCGGCGGCCGTGAGAGGGTTTGCTCTCTGTTTTCGTGCGATCCAGAGAGAAAAGAAAGAAAGAGAGAAAGTGAGGGAGAAAGAGAGATTTGTGATATTTTATAAAAATTGATTTGCAAATTACCATTTTGCCCTTATTTGATTTTTACATTAGTTTCGTCCTTCGTTTCGTTAATCGTCTAACGATTCGGATACTCGAAAACTTCATATTTTGCCAATAACTTCTATTCATTGCCAGGGATTTATTAAAACTGTCCGTTCGCAATTTGGACCTCGTTCGCTATTTTTACGAGAACGTCTTTTACATTACGAAAAGTGTATTTACTCGGAATGTAGTGTTTGATCTCCGAAAATTCCCGTAATTTCCTTAAAATTCTTATTATTCGTTAGAATCGTAATGACGCTTTCTTTTTGTGAATCGGACCTGATTTGATATATTTACCAAAATGCCATTAAATAAGGAAATGATAATAAAATCAAAGGTCCGTACAAACCGGATATTACAGCTGCGATCAATCAGCCATGGCAACTCCTGTGCGCCACGCGTGGCGCCTCCTGCGTGCCACACCCGCGCCATGCACGTGCCACGCTCGGCCACGCCCTGCGTCTGGCGCGCCACCCTCGGCCACCAGCGCACCACCTTCACTTTTTTTTTCATTTTTCTCCAAACCACTCACACCCAAAATTTTCCCCTACCATTCCCGACATCCCCGACTCCGTGACACGTAAAAATCTCAAAACAATCGACTCCGAAACGTCAACAAAAATGTACAAACAATTGAAAACTGGCGTTGTTTACTATACAAAAAAAACGAGCGGCATAACGACTATAATTTTCTAAAACCAAACCTAAAATTCATAAAACACGTTCAAAGAGACTCCAAAACAATTCTCAAACCACATTTACAAAATCAAACCAACAAAATAATCAAATACTTCAAACATGCAGAATAGTTAGAAAACTATACACAATCCTAAAATACCGAACCACACACTTCCCCGAGGACCCTAGTCGAGGCGCCCCAACAACTGCCCGCGCCGGCGTGCCTCGTGCGTCTCTGACTGTAACACCCGACAATTTCGGCCAGGTGATGTTCTTAACCATTTTAATTGTCACACTTTTTATTGACTTTTATGATTTTAAATTTAATGCCAAGACTTATTTATTACAAGTTGAGTGAAACTAGGTTGGGTGGCAAGTTTGTAATTAAGGTGGATTTTATTGCTATAAATAGGTTATAGAAAATTCTTAAACCTCATTAAAACCTCACTGTAGCCGACATTTCCTCTCTCGGTGATTCCCTTCCTTCCAGAGCTCCCTCTCTGCCAGCTATTCCTTCGCCGACGACCAGTTCTTCAGCCTCCACTTCGACAATCCACGCTCTAGGTAAGATTTAGACAATGTAGCTACAGGGTAGTTACTTAGAGCTCTGTCTTCAGCTAGAACTTGAGGTTTCGGATTCTTCACTAACAGAGTAATGGTAGTGACAATCATGATCTGTGTTTAGTAATGGCATTTCCGATTCGATTATGGAGATAACAGACCATGTTTAGTTGTTATACATTATCAGGTTATTAGGTTCTAGAAGTTTAATCTGTACACACTAGGCGCTTGACTAGGAAGATTAGAAATATTTATGTTAGATACTAGGATGACTTTTAATTAGGTTTTGATTTAACACTGTAACGTGAAATGTTTCTAGGTGAAAAAGTTTGAAGAGAAGTGCTCAAGTTGCTAGGGAAACCAGGTAAGTGAGTGAGTAAGATTTCCGGCCATTAAGGCCCTGCTTCACAAGGGTACTAGGTAGAAGTTGTCTATGAGGTTTAAAGATTTTCTGTGCTATTGTCTGTTTAGTTATGGTGCTCGAGTTGATGTTATGATCCATTGATGAATGAATGGCTTGTTCAGTAGTCTGATGAACTAAGATTACTCATGCATCATGAATGTTTTCCCAAGTATATGAAAATGTTTTAAATGCATGATTTCTCCCATGAACAAGATATGAATATGAAACTTATGCAACAAAGATTAAAAGAGGGTTGGGGGCGATTTGGCGTATGTCACTGTTCAAAAGGAGGACCATGAATACGACCCGCAAGGGACTATGTACACTCTCACTGTCAACCCCATTTTCGGCACAAATCCTCCCTTAATCCATATGATGAAAACGATGAACATGAACAAGAACAAGAACACGAAAAGATCATGAACATGTGTTTCTTTAACTTGTGCATTCATGCATAAATGTTAGCATTGCATTCCTTACTAAGCATTAGGCTTATAGTCTAAACCTTATGATGTAGGTGAAGAACTACCAGGTGAGAATTTCAAGTCTAATGAGGATGATTAAGGCTGGTTGCTGAAAGGTGCTCAGGGTGACAGATTGGTGGCTAGGAAGGCGATTTCAACTCCTGGTTACTACTTTTATCATGTTAGTGAGGTTATGAATACTGAGGTCTATGTAGGATGTTTTCTTAAAACAATGGATACTGGAACCTGACTGACTAACTTCTGAGTTTGAGAATGATCGTGAAATGATAGAATGATCTGTTTTGTTAGAGTCTCTCTGACACGGGGTCCCTTAGAAAAGGGGCCCGTGTACAACCCACGAAAATCAAGAGAGGTGCTCGGTTGTGTGTGAGTGAAGAATATTGAAATAAATGAAGAAAAAGACTAAAATAAAATGCAAGAAAATAACAACGATCTAATATTGATATGGTAGACTATGAGATGGTGATTAATAGTGAGAAATATAAAGAGAAATAAGAAGAAGGAGATGATAATAGATGTTAGAGATGATAAGGAAATATAATGCACAAATAATAAGAAAATGACATAAAAGTAAAGGTGGGTGTGTGGATATTGTGGAGCTGAAATTTAGAGGTGGATTTGTGTGCAAAGTGAAGACAATAAAAGTAAAGAAATACCCTTGGTGGATCCGAGGAGCGAGCTTACGGTTTAAGCTCCCGGATACACGTTTTCCGTGAGGAAAACGACCACCGTAGGCCGGGATTTTCTTCCTCGTTTCAACTCCCAATGGAGAAGATGAGGGAAAGGATAAGAGCTAACCTAGCAACCCTAGCTAGGCTAGCAATGGAGGCTAACTCCTCTTGGTTCAAGAACCAAGGAAAATACCAAAGGAAAACCAAAGATATTTAGGGGAAATAGTAGTATATTGATAGCCAAAAGTTGTAATACATTCACCAATGCCATGCATTTATAGAAAATCCTAGGGTGGATGATTAGGGTTTCCATAAGGATGGATGAATGGTGGCCCTTGGATGAAAAATGATGGATGGCCAAGATCAAGGCAAACAAGCACACATCCTAGGGAGGAGATGAATGCTATGCCTAAATAGATCAATGGAGGGAATCTTGCCACATCATCAATCCATGTTGCCACTAACTCTTGTACTTGCAAAATCATACCTTTAAATGTGGGCTCTTCTTTGGGCCATGGCTTCCTTTGGGCTCCATTTGTTGTAGACTTTTTCCTTGAATATTTGAGTTGAAATTCTTCAACCCATAATCCACCAACATACATCTAACCCTAACCACACAATCTAATGCATGATATGCAGTTTATAAAATCCTTACAAAAAGGCTAATGTATGCCGATGAGTTTGAAAAATAAAAAAATTACAATTTCATGGCCCGGGAAGACAAATTCCCATAGGGCTATCAGCAAGTTCCGTGCGAGTGCTCAAATGGATGACATGGCAAGGTTTCTCCTCATCCTCCTTAGTCGGCTCCCAAGTGAAATCCATGAGGGACTCGAAACCTGCAAAAAGAGATAAGTCATTATAACATTGAACGGTTAAATTTTGTACCCGGGTTTGTGATCTTGTAACGGGCCTCCGAGGCACGTCATCCCCTCCGGGTGGCTGAGGATTTGACCTCAAATCCGTTAGCTCAGCCTCCTCTTCATACCCCAATTCTCCAATATACGGGGATAGATCTTGCACATTGAAGGTCGATGACACCCCATAATCGCCGGGTAACTCCAACTTGTAAGCATTGTTGTTTATACGTTCCAAGATTTTAAAGGGACCATCAGCCCTAGGCAATAATTTGGAGCGTCTTTTGGCAGGAAATCGCTCTTTCCTAAGATGTAGCCACACCAAATCTCCAACATTAAAAATGACCTCTTTACGCCCCTTATTGGCATGCTTAGCATAATTGGCATTATTTCGCTCAATTGTTTGGCGAACTTTTTCGTACAACCTTTTCACTTGCTCTACTTTATTTGCTCCCGAAGGGTTAATTAGGTCCTGGGTTGGAATAGGAATAAGTGTCAGGGGCGTGTGCGGGTTAAAACCATATACTACCTCAAAGGGCATTTGCTGGGTGGTGGAATGAAGGCTTCGGTTGTAACCGAATTCAATTTGGGGTAGTAATATGTCCCAATTGGATAGATTTTTACCGATGACACTTCGGAGAAGGGTACCCAAGGTCCTATTGACCACTTCCGTTTGGCCGTCCGTTTGGGGATGAAAGGATGTACTAAAACAAAGTGTAGTCCCCAACTTCTTCCATAAAGTCTTCCAAAATGTGCTCAAAAACTTGGTATCGCGGTCTGACACAATAGACTGAGGCACACCGTGGAGTCTAACTATCTCCTTGAAGAAGAGATCGGCTATAGCAGCAGAGTCATCAGTTTTGTTGCAGGCAATAAAATGTGCCATTTTGGAGAATCTATCTACCACAACTAAAATAGAATCCTTGTTACGTCCTGTCCGTGGTAGCCCTAAAACAAAATCCATACTAATTTCCACCCAAGGATGCGTAGGAACTGGTAAGGGAAGGTAAAGTCCTTGGGGTAGAACCTTGCTTTTGGCCTTTTTACACACAATGCACTTTTCAATATAGTGGTGCACGTCCTTCATCATGTGAGGCCAATAGAATTTTTCTTTTAATAATTCTAGGGTCTTCTTTTCTCCAAAATGTCCAGACAATCCTCCTCCATGAGCTTCTTTAACGAGGCATTGTCTTAGACTGCAGTGTGGGATACACAATTTTCCATTCCTCAATAGGAATCCATCCACAAGACTATATCCTCCTTCAGCCTTATTTTGATAAACTTGATAGGGCAACCCAAAGTCTTTATCGGATGCATACAAATCTTTGATCCATTCAAATCCGAAAAATCTAACACTTAGTTCCGTCAAGAGGATACGTCTTCTAGAAAGAGCATCGGCAACTGTATTATCAGAACCTTTCAAATATTTTAATATGTAGGGGAACCTTTCCAAAAATTCCACCCACTTCGCGTGTCTTTTGTTGAGTTTGTGTTGGCTCTTAATGTGCTTAAGGGACTGGTGGTCGGAGTGAATCACAAACTCTTTCGAAAGTAGGTAGTGTTGCCAATGTTCTATAGCTCTAATCACCGCATAGAATTCCTTATCGTAAGTCGAGTAATTCAAAGCAGCTCCTTTCAATTTTTCGCTAAAATAAGCAAGAGGTTTACCGTCTTGCATCAATACAGCACCAATGCCAATACCGGAGGCATCACTTTTGATCTCAAAAACTTTATTGAAGTCGGGTAGAGTCAAAACAGGTGATTGACAAAGTTTTTCTTTTATAAGGTCGAAGCTATTTTGGCATGCCGGTGACCAATTAAAGTCTACTCCTTTCTTGGTGAGATCCGTAATAGGAGCGACTAAAGAACTGAAGTCCTTAATGAACCTCCTATAGAAAGAGGCTAATCCGTGAAAGCTACGGACTTCTGTAATGCTATTAGGAGTGGGCCACTCCTTGATGGCTTTGACCTTGTCTTCATCCGCCTCTAAGCCATCCTTAGAAATTATAAAGCCCAAAAAGTAAACATTTTCTTGTCCAAAGGAGCATTTACTCAAATTCCCAAACAATTTGGAACGACGGAGAGTTCGAAATAACATCCCGAGGTGGTTGACATGTTGTGGGAGATCGCGACTATACACCAAGATGTCATCGAAATACACGACAACAAATGTCCCAAGGAACTCCTTAAGAACATGGTGCATTAACCGCATGAAGGTACTCGGGGCATTTGTAAGACCGAATGGCATAACCATCCACTCAAACAATCCGTATTTTGTTTTGAAGGCGGTCTTCCATTCATCACCTTCTTTCATCCGTATTTGGTGATATCCGCTCTTCAAATCTACTTTGGAAAATATTGATGCTCCGCTCAATTCATCCAGCATGTCCTCAAGTCGAGGAATAGGATATCGATATTTAATGGTAATTTGGTTGATAGCCCGACTATCAACACACATGCGCATAGAGCCATCCTTTTTTGGTACCAACAAGGTAGGTACGGCGCATGGGCTCATTGATTCTCTTATGTATCCTTTTCCTAACAACTCTTGGACTTGATCATGTAATTCTTTTGCTTCTTCTGGCCTCATCCTATAGGCCGGTCGATTTGGTAACATAGCTCCCGGTTGGAGGTCGATTTGGTGTTCTATACCTCGTATTGGTGGTAAACCGGGTGGTAATTCTTCGGGAAAGACATCTTGGTATTCCTTAAGAAGATCTTGGACCGCTAAAGGTATATCTCCTAGCTCCATAATACGGTCTCTAAACAAAACTAGAATCACAGTCTCTCCTTTTGTAACTGCCGCTCTTAATCCTTTCTTTGTCAAGAGAAGAGTTTCCTTGATCTTCTCTTCCTTCCTAATCGCATCGTCACGGGCAATTTGTTCAGGAGTCATGGGAAGTAACTTGATATTTCTACCACCGAATTTCAGACTATAGTTGTTGAGGTATCCATCGTATTGTACCCTACGGTCATATAGCCATGGTCGTCCTAATAGAAGATGACTTGCTTTCATGGGTACGACGTCACAAGTAACCGAATCCTTATATTTTCCAATAGTAAAATTGATGGTCACTTGTTTGGTCACTTTGATATCATCCAACCACCTTAACTTATAGGGCTTAGGGTGACTAATCGTCTCCAATCGAAGCTTACTAACCATATCTTGGGAAGCTACGTTAACGCAACTCCCACTATCTATAATCAAAGAACATACTTTATCCTTGACTGCACACCTACTCTGAAAAATGTTTTCACGTTGGCAGTCCTCTTCTATATTCTTTGAGACAAGGGCTCTTCGAATTACCATTAAGAGGGGTCCATCTTGAGCAGCACATTCGTCCGACTCATGCTCACTCTCGTCCTCAACCTCTTCTTCTTCCTTATCAAGGTATTGTCCTTCGTCATTCTCGCTCTCCCATTCTCCGGTAGATTCTTTGATAACCATCACTCGACGGTTAGAGCATTCATTGGCGTAATGTCCCTTGCCTAAACACTTGTAGCATTGGACATCACGAGCTCTTTGTCCTTTAGATGTAGTGGCTTGATTTTTGTCCGTCGGAGGGGGTTTGCTTTGATTGAAGGGAGTCTTAGGTGGCCAATTACGATTAACTGGTCTCTTTTCTTCATTCTTCCATGGAGGTTTTGGTTTATCTTGATCTAGATGCCTAGGTGGAAATTTAGTTGGAAAGTTGGTTTTTCGTTTTCTTTTGAGTTGTCTTTCCACCGTAAGGGCAAGTTGAATGACCATGTCCATGGTTTGCAATTGTTGTACTTCAACCGCATCACCAATTTCACGGTTCAGACCTCGAATGAATCTCGCAATGAGTTGCTCTTGGGGTTCATCAATAGCACAACGCATATTGAGAGTCTCGAATTCCGTGATATACTCATCGACAGAGAGAGAATTTTGTCTCAGGTTGTGAAGTTGGTGGAAGAGTTCGTGCTTGTAGTGTCGGGGAACGAACCTTTTGTGCATTTCCTCTTTCATGGAATTCCACGTTGAGACGGGGTATCCTAGTGTACGCATCCTTTGGTTTTTAAGGTTGGACCACCATAATGCGGCGTGGCCCGTTAATTCAAGAGAGGCGAGTTGAATTTTAACTCGCTCGGAATAGTCATGGCACTCAAAGATTCTCTCAACCTTATCAATCCAATCAAGATACGTGTTTCCATCACATGTCCCATTAAAAGGGGGAATTGTCATCTTGACATTACGGAGGTCGTCATTGTCCCTACGACGATTAGGTCGGTACTCCTCATCATCTTCCGTCCAAACATCATCCTCCGAATTAAAATGACGTGGTCTTCGTCTTTGAGGTTCAAGCCATTCCTCTTCCTCTATGGGTGGTTGGAAAGGTGCTCTACGCCTAGGGCGTTCGGGGATAATCCTAGAGGAGGTTTCTTGAGGAGGGGCACGTTCATGGAATTCTCTACGAGGAGGGTTGTTCAGCATTGTTTGGACTTGTTGGGCGAGGCTATTAACTATGTTTGTTAAGGCATCAATTTGTCCTTGCATGCCTCCTTGAGAGCTAGTCTCTCCTTTGTGTCGTGTGCTTTCGGGTGTGGGAGTATCCCTAGTTCGATTTGATTCAAGGTGCAGTGTATCACGATTAAATCCACTTCGATTAGTCATACTTAAGTGTTTTAGTTAATTTCAATTTTCTTGTTTAGGTAAATTTTTTTTTTTTTTTCCTAAATTAGTGGGATGCTTATTTTTTTAATGTCTTAGACAAATTTAGGCTCTAGGGAACATTCTTAACTAAGACAAAAATTAAAAATAGGGATCATGCTATTTAGGATGACAACTTAACACTAATAAACTCTTAATAATAAAACTAAGAAATGAATTTTATCATTAATTCATCTTCACCACAAATTTTCGAGAAATTTCAACCAAGTTGTCAACGTTTACTAAAGATCAATTAGAGCAATATTAATGATAACTAATTAACTCTAAAAACAGCAAATAATAAATTTAGAACATCATTTAAGTCAAAATAACATGCTGGAATTTAATTCAAATATAGCAGAATTTTTAATCTAATGTCTAGCTCCAATTTGCTACTTTAATTCATGCTTTTGCCAAATTCTTGTTAACCAATTTCATGCATTCACTTAACAGCATATATTAGGCAAATTTATGAACTAAAACATGAGCAATATCCAGCAAAAATAATAGACAAAGTCGAGCATAGCAAAGAAGCACAATGGATATGACAATTTTCAACAATAATCCTATTTTTCGATGGTAAAAATTCTAAACCGAATTGAGGCACCAAAATTTCCAGAATATTAATATAGTGAAGGGACAATATTTAAGTGCTAAAATAAGGCTCAAATGATAACAAGAAGTACCAACAAAACCGGAATTAAAGAAGCAATAATCCGAGGCAAATATAGTGAAGAACCGTGAAGATTATGCAATTTCTTTAGGCCGATTTTATACTAACTTTTCTAACAAATTTTCAGCAGAGTTTCGGCTTAGATTTAGGGCAAAATAAAGATTAAAAAGAGAGCAAAAAAAAGGTAAAAATCGTGACACAAGAAGGAGAGGGAAAACCGAGAAATAAGGAGAAGTAGTTAAGGAATTCGGGAGCTATACCTTGTGCGTTTTCTTGTAGGATCGTCCACCATATTTTTCCATATTAGAACAAGTAATAATATAGCAAAAATAATGGCAATAGAAATAAAATTTAGATTAGCACAAAATAGCTCAAGGTTAGCACAAATATATAAGAAATTAATGCGGAAAAGAAAAAGAGCCGCTATCCCGGTTTTGTGCCGAATTTTGACTATTGTCAAGGCACTAAAACCATAAGGGAAGCCTTGTGTCTCTGATACCACTTGACACGGGGTCCCTTAGAAAAGGGGCCCGTGTACAACCCACGAAAATCAAAAGAGGTGCTCGGTTGTGTGTGAGTGAAGAATATTGAAATAAATGAAGAAAAAGACTAAAATAAAATGCAAGAAAATAACAACAATCTAATATTGATATGGTAGACTATGAGATGGTGATTAATAGTGAGAAATATAAAGAGAAATAAGAAGAAGGAGATGATAATAGATGTTAGAGATGATAAGGAAATATAATGCACAAATAATAAGAAAATGACATAAAAGTAAAGGTGGGTGTGTGGATATTGTGGAGCTGAAATTTAGAGGTGGATTTGTGTGCAAAGTGAAGACAATAAAAGTAAAGAAATACCCTTGGTGGATCCGAGGAGCGAGCTTACGGTTTAAGCTCCCGGATACACGTTTTCCGTGAGGAAAACGACCACCGTAGGCCGGGATTTTCTTCCTCGTTTCAACTCCCAATGGAGAAGATGAGGGAAAGGATAAGAGCTAACCTAGCAACCCTAGCTAGGCTAGCAATGGAGGCTAACTCCTCTTGGTTCAAGAACCAAGGAAAATACCAAAGGAAAACCAAAGATATTTAGGGGAAATAGTAGTATATTGATAGCCAAAAGTTGTAATACATTCACCAATGCCATGCATTTATAGAAAATCCTAGGGTGGATGATTAGGGTTTCCATAAGGATGGATGAATGGTGGCCCTTGGATGAAAAATGATGGATGGCCAAGATCAAGGCAAACAAGCACACATCCTAGGGAGGAGATGAATGCTATGCCTAAATAGATCAATGGAGGGAATCTTGCCACATCATCAATCCATGTTGCCACTAACTCTTGTACTTGCAAAATCATACCTTTAAATGTGGGCTCTTCTTTGGGCCATGGCTTCCTTTGGGCTCCATTTGTTGTAGACTTTTTCCTTGAATATTTGAGTTGAAATTCTTCAACCCATAATCCACCAACATACATCTAACCCTAACCACACAATCTAATGCATGATATGCAGTTTATAAAATCCTTACAAAAAGGCTAATGTATGCCGATGAGTTTGAAAAATAAAAAAATTACAATTTCATGGCCCGGGAAGACAAATTCCCATAGGGCTATCAGCAAGTTCCGTGCGAGTGCTCCAATGGATGACATGGCAAGGTTTCTCCTCATCCTCCTTAGTCGGCTCCCAAGTGAAATCCATGAGGGACTCGAAACCTGCAAAAAGAGATAAGTCATTAGAACATTGAACGGTTAAATTTTGTGCCCGGGTTTGTGATCTTGTAACGGGCCTCCGAGGCACGTCACTCTCGCTACACGTATTCTAAATGAGATTATGGTCCAACTGTGTGTTAGTTTATTCAGTCATGTTAAAGTTTATGAAAGTCTGAAAGTTTCCTGTCTATCGGATGAAGTCTTCCATTGGATTGTGTCTTCCATCGGATGAAGTCTTCCATCGGATGAAGCCTTCTATCAGATGAAGTCTCCATCGGATGAAGTCTTCCATCGGATGATGTCTTCTAACAGAATGAAGTTTAATGAGTCACGTGCTGTGCATGTGTCAATCGGTAGAAGTCGATATAAGTCTTGTCGTTTTGTGATCGGATGAAGTTTAATGAGTCACGTGCTGTGCATGTGTCAATTGGTAGAAGTCGATATAAGTCTTGTCGTTGTGTGATCGGATGAAGTTTAATGAGTCACGTGCTGTGCATGTGTCAATCGGTAGAAGTTGATATAAGTCTTGTCGTTTTGTGATCGGATGAAGTTTAATGAGTCACGTGATGAGCATGTGTCAATCGGTAGATGTAGGTTTTTCTATTACCGGTAGAGTATGTATTAAGTCTTGTCGTCTTATGATCGGAATCAAGTTTAATGGAATACGTGGGATGCATGTGTCAATCGATAGGAGCGTGCACCATGCCTTGTCGTTTTATGATCAGTAGATGTCCTTGAGTTTCCAATTCTCTTCGGCTAAGTGTCTTAACGTTTTCTACTTATTGGGTTTTCCGCTGTACAGTTGAAGATTAAAGATAGAATTATAATCACTGAGAGAAAATTTAAAATTTCACGTAATTTCTCTTAGTTCAGTTCAATGTTTTGAATAGCGAAAACGGGTCTGGCAGACTCGGGGCGTTACACTGACTGCTCCTAAGCCTGATCTCCCTCATAAACCTCACCTGTGAAGATATCGTCACCTACACTAAAGAACACAAAAAGTAAGTCTAATGCTTAGAAAGTATGGAATAATGAATGCAATTAACGCATAATACAACTCAATCCTATCACATGCAGTTTCTAACTCTCAGTTGTGCTCATTTCCTTTTCATTGCACTAATCTTTTCACAAGCCGTGTGGATCAAGTATGTACACATCCCATAACCATCTAGGATGGCCACACATTGATCCAACCAAGCAAAACCAGATGACGCGCTTTCCATGACCATCTAGGAAGGCCATTGATTTTACTCTCCCGCATTGATCGTAGAATCCTATAACCGTATAGGAATTCATACTCCCGATGCATTAAGATTTGTCATTCTTTTATCTAATTACGTTTCATGCTCACAATCAAAACAATGCAAAAGCTCGTATCCAGTGAAATTTAAAACCATGATGCATGTTTCAAAAATGTGCAACACAACACAACACCAAACAACAACCCTACCGTTCCATGGTGTAGGCCCGAAGGTAACAAAAACGATCATCTACTTACCTGATTTCACTGCACGTTTTAGTTCACTTCGTTCAGGCCAAATACTAGCTCGACAACCTAACAATTAGGAAAAATTGCTTAGCATCAATCTAGAAAATTCTAAGGAATACTTAAACCCAAAACTAACCACAATTTAAACCTTTCAAAAATCTAAACCCTAAAACTCGATTTTTCCACAAATTTTGGTATCCAACTTCAAACGGCTATAACTTTTTCATTTTTCAACAGATTTTGATGTGACACTTCATTCCGTAAACCTCTACACGTCTACTATCCATTGAAATAATCAAACTTAGCAACCAAACCAATTAGCCAATCAAAAATCATCAAAAACAGAATCGGCCTCATTGTTTTAAAAATCGATTTTTGCACAACTTCCACCAAAACTTTAATCTAACTCTAAAAACGATCTAAACTAACATATCTAAGAGTTAAAGCACTAAATTTGGGAAGAGAACTAGCAAGGAAACACAATTTTCGGAATTCTCCAATTAGGGTTTTCAAACCTCATCCAAACTTACACAAAACACTACAAAAACACCAAAATTCATCATCTAGGTGCACACCATATAAAACCCACTTAAACTTACCTTAAGTCCTTGCCAAAATCGATGGAAGAGAAGGTGGAGAATCCTGTCAATGGCTGGAATTTTTGTGGAGCTAATGAGGAAGAAGAAGAAGACTTTCTAATTTAACCTAACACATTTTTCTCTTTTGAATTTTTCCACCAAAATTTCATAATTTATAAAACACCTCTCCTTTCACTTTTGCTTCACTTCAACGTGGCTTCCACCTGGATTCCACCTTTAAACCCTCATCTTCCACTTTAATTGACTTAACTTTCCTTTTTAAATCAAATTTTACTCAATAAAATTCTTAACACTCAACTCCTAATATTTTCTCTTCAAAAATCCTCTTCCAATTACACTTTCCTTCAATACCCTAGGAGAACACTAGGATAATTGTTAAACTCACATAACATACTCTAACTAGGGCTACATACGTTTTAGGAAAATTCTGGGTGTTACACCTCTGGTTTTTATGTTCAACGTATGAAGTCCCTCTTTCTCTCTCTCCTCCAGATTTTCTTTAATTTGTTTCCTTTTTGCTTGATTGTCGCCTCCTCTCTCTCTTCTTCATATTCTCAATCATTTTTTACAGCGACGGTCCCTTGAATTAAGCCCTTTATTTTTAGTAATAATCATATTCTTGATTTGCTATCTCACTCTTCATAATCTTCAGACTTTGAATTCGATTTTTCCGCTATTAACTTTACATTCAAATAGAAAAATATAAAATTCAAATTAATGTTAAAAATCTGCTTTTAATAGAAAATATGCATGAAATATATTAAATTTAATCAAGGCATTGATGCTGCAACATTATGTAGCAATTATAGTAAATCCTACCAATTTCTTCTTACATTCACTCAATCCATATAAGTTTTATCAATTAATTATCGTATAAAATAACTCTAATTTAAGAGTTATCAGTTGCTCCCATATTAACAACTGAAATGGTCTTTCCATGTCTTGTGTGCTAGGCTCTAATCCCAAATGTTCATAAAATGTCTTGTGGGTGCAGGAAATTCCTTTGGCAACACTGTTACTGGTTTGTGAGATAAATCATTGCTGGGATTTTTTTTTTTGTAGTGCTCCATGGGTAATATCATTTACAGTATTAAAATTAAACCTAAGCTTACATTTTGTTTAAGTTGCTTCATAAAAACCAGAGCTATGTGAACTGTTGTTTAATACTTTTCAAGCATCTCTTTACTGTGATTTCTTGGAGTTTAAAGATCAATTCTCATTGCTTATTTTACATATCATTGTCTGCGAACTCTTCTTGTTAACGGGCATTAGTTCTACCGAAATAGAAGCTGATTAAAAGTTGTT
This sequence comes from Begonia masoniana, assembly GCA_022432975.1. Taxonomy (NCBI): domain Eukaryota; kingdom Viridiplantae; phylum Streptophyta; class Magnoliopsida; order Cucurbitales; family Begoniaceae; genus Begonia; species Begonia masoniana. Next base: position 24,549,187 of record CM039508.1, on the reverse strand, counting down.
CTGTCATTTCTGGTTTTTCCAAGTAGCTGTTATTTTGCTACTGCGCTTTTATTTTGTAGTTCTTTACCTTACAGCAACATATTTTGGCCTTGTCTAAAATTTAAGAGCAATAAAACCAGCATTATAAGTGTTATTAGTTGTTGTTTTTCTAATTTACTGAAGTAAGTTTACTTGCTGTTTTTAATATGGTTTCTGGTATAAACCAAGAAGAAAACTATTTCTAATCAGGTTTTGTTTCTTTCGCTATTCTATTGGTTTTACCTTCAGCAAATAATAGAACATTTTTTGACATTTTAGAGATTAAACAAATGAGAAAATGACAACTGGATTGAATGATAAATCTGATTTTTAATCGGTTTTATTGATGTCGTTCTGCTCTATTAAACCGACAGTATTTTCTGGTTTTTGTTTTCTGTCTTATTTGTTTTTCTGCTGATTTGTTATGCTGTTCTAAAACCGACCATGTTCATCATATGGCCTTTAAATCACTGCTATTAAATTGCTAAAGCGTATCTCCTTGATGTTACAATTTTTTATTTTTAGTTGTTTGTCTAAAATTCTGCTTTGTTGTGATATTCTGCTGTTTGCTGCTAGACTGACATGCCTAGGAGGCCAGTCACGAGATCACAAACTCGGGCCCATAATTTGGTTAATCAATTTGCTAATGACTTTTCTCTTCTTGCAAGTTATGACCCCATTATGGATCTCACATGGGAGCCGACGTTAGAAGATATGGACAAGCCCATGCATAGCTTACAATGGAGCATTGGCCTAGAGTCTTCAAGCAGCCCAATGGGAATTTGTCTTCCCAGGCCAGTAAAAATGTAATTTTAATTTTTAAACTCATTTGACATACATTAGCCTTTTTGTATGAATTATTATATATTTGCATCATGCATTAGATTATGTGGTTAGGGTTAGATGAATGTTAGTGGATTTTGAGTTGAAGATTAATTCAACAAAGGAAATTGCATCAACAAAATGGAGCCCAAAGAAAGCCTTGGTCCAAATAAGAGCCCACAACTAAAGGTATAAAATTGTAGGTACAAATGTGGGTGGCAACTAGGATCAAAGACTTGGATAAATCTCAGCCATTGATCAATTTTTGGCTCGGAATTCATCTCCATCGCACAGCTGAAGGCGCGCGGGCAACATCGGGTAGCAGATCATGGCACGCGTGGGCAGCTTCTCGGCCATCAGATGGCCGCGCACGGAAGCGCTCTCCTTCACTGATTGGCACGCTCCAGATCGCTGTGCTGGTCGCTGAGGTGGTGCGATCGGGTTTGCCAGCGAGGTGTGCATGGATTGATGAGGTGGCACGCTCGGGTTCGCCAGCGAGGTGGGCATGGATTGATGAGGTGGCGTGCGGCTGCTTGCTGATTGGCGGGCATGCGTGGCTTCCTCCTCCTCGGCCATTGATCATTTCTTCATCCAATGGTTCATATTCTCTTGCCAAACCCTAATCCACCCTAGGAATTCTATAAATGCATAGCATTGATATATGTATTGGGACTTTTGCTCATTTATGAAATTTCTATTTCCCTAACTCCGTGTTAGAAGAACCTTCAGGTGTTCCTCAAAATTCTTTCAAGTGGAGAGGTCCTCCATTGCTATCTTAGCCCAAGGGTTGCTAGGCTAGCTCTTATTTACCCTCATCTTGCTCTCTTGAGAGTAAGAGCTTCGAGGAAGAAAACCTAGGCCTCCGGTGGTCGTTTTCTTTCGAAAAAATGTGCACCCGAGAGTTCAAACGTAAGATAGCTCCTCGGGTTAACAAAAGGTATTTTTGTTTCTATCATTTCCATCACATTTCACACACTTTTTCACCCCTTTTAAATTCGGCACTCACCATTTACACACTTCACTTTAAATTCTTGTAATTTTCTCTTCATCTCCTTCATTTTCTCTTCACGATTTTAGCACACACAAGCCACCTCCATTTTGTCATTGTCTCTTGGATTTCTTCCATCTATTTTTCCTTAATACTCGGCCATGACATTCACACTTCTTCTCCTTCATTTGCTTGCATGATATTTGCCATTTTTCTTCTCTTTAACATCGGCCATAACACTCTTGCACACACCCGAGCACTTGTTTCCTTTGTGGGTTCGAACACGGCCCTTTTCTAAGGGACCTCGTGTCATAAACTGTTTGAAAATCTGTTATGTTTTTGTAAATCTTAATGCTTCACTGGTTATCTAGTTTCCTGTCTTTATTGTTAAATTGCAGTCTGAATTTGGAGTCTCCAAGGCCAAGAAATTGGTATAAATCTAAGGAGCATTATTAATTGCAAATTTTTCTGCTACTAATCTGTTTCTAGTTTGTATTTTTTGCTCATTCCTCTAGGTATTATCCTAACCATCCCAAAGTTGAACCTAAACCTAGCCATGACTGTACATTCGTTAATGAAGAACCCTTAAGGGGAGAAATGAGGATGAGAAGTAGTAGGATTGATTATGAGAAGCCTCGTGATTTTTCCTTGCCTACGTCTAGTGGACGTTCAAAGAATTTTTATGATTGGTTGGATGAGGTAGATGAATTCTTTGAGTATTATGAGTTTTCAGATAAATGGAGAATCAAACTAACATCTTCGATTCTCACTGGAGATGCAAATTTGTGGTGGGAAGAAATTAAGATAAAGGAAAGGACGAAAGCAAAATTCGCACTTGGAGGTTAATGAAGAGAATATTGGAAAAAAACTTTGCCCCTAAATACTACATGCTGGTGCATACCTCTAGAGATTTTTCAAGATCACCTAACTATAGTGAACTACCACCTTCACTAAAACAAATTTTCATTAACCTAGAACAAATCCTTAGTAAAAACCTTTTTAGTGAAAATAAGGATGTCAAGTTTGTAAAAGAACCTCATAGCCTAAAAGAAATACTAGAGGAAGAGGTATTAGAGGGAGATGAGGTTAGTGAAGAATTCCTAAGTGAGGAGGGATATGAGTCTCTCGAGGAAGAGATATGTTATCCCAAGGATGACTCATTGCTTGAATTGATTGAAGTAATGGGAAAAGAAGAAAATTGGACCATGAATCGGTTGAACAAGGGTTAGAAAAAATTTTTAAAGAATCCCCTACTCCTAGCGATGAAGTGAAGCTCAAGAGAAAGAGTCCAAACCCAAGGAATCCAAACTTTTGGTAGCCAAAGAAGAGAAAAGCAAGGAAGATATTCTCCTATACAAGCAAAGTTTGGAGTCATCTATGCTCAAAGAAGAGCAACCCCGAATCAAGTGATATAATAATCCTTTTTTTGATATAGCCCCCACATAACAACTCTCAACAATACCCTTTCTTAGATTTAATGAACTTTGGGAAGAGGGGGTGGATGAAGTAGAGGAACCTTACCCCTTGGAAGAAGTGACATCATTGTATATTCCCTCCACTACTCATCAAAGTTGGTCTTATCAAGTAAAGAAGGATTTGAGTGAAGAGAACATCTATGAGATTGGTAACATGATCATTGGTCCATCCCTTAATGAAAATATAGCCAATTTCATCTTAAGCCATTTTTTAGAGATCCCCACCTCTTTTAGAGGATTCCTGAAGAGAGCATTTTATGTCATGGACCCTAAAAATTATGACGCTAGTACCCGCAGTGGATTTGGTCCATCCTACAACCTGGTCTTCCCTAACGCATCCCTTAAATTCATTAATGTTAAAATAGGTGATCAACCAACTCCACCGACCTCCCCGATTGAGTATCACAAATTTTACCATCGTACAAGAGAAAAGGAATACTTTGATTTGATAACAACAAGGTTAGAATGGGGAAGAGACTACGGTTTTATCGAGTCTACATTGGTGGTTGTAATTTTAAAAAAGATTAATTCTTTGGATAAAAGAATGTCATGAGGACATCATACTACCACATGTAGAATTATGCTACTTTCGAAACATTGATTCCACCAACCAGTAAACATCCTTCGAAGTAGTTTTTGAATTCCATCTACCCACCTTTACCAAAGGACTACATAGCAAGACCACCCAACCACCCAAAATTTGGAGTTTACATCAAGAATACTATTGGTTGTTGAAAGGATTTCAACTCTACACCTTAATGGAAGACTACACCCTCATCATGCTCAAGTTTAAAATCTTAGCGAGTTTAGTTGAGACCCTTGGTATTAATTTGGGAGAGAACATCATCGGAAAGAAGCCAACCAATGGATTTGAGGTCAAATCCTCAAATCATCCAGAGAGGATGACATGCCTAGGGGCCCAATCACATGAAAGTCTAATAAAGACCCAAACTTTATTTATTCTCTCTACTTATATAAGTGTTCTATTTTGCAGGTATGAATCTATGGTGCACATAGAAAGCTTACTTGATGGACATGGATTACCCTTCCCCTCTCGGCATGGAGAGCCCCTTGGAGAGCTCAAGATTTATTAAAGAAAACACTAGAGCACTAGTTGGAGTATCATAAGCCAGAATTTGTCTTCTCAGGAACAAATCGTTGTAATTTTCTTTTACTTGTTTTCTTTGTTATCTTTTTTTTAGAAAACTTTTAGCCATTAGTTTTTGGCATCCATGCATTAGTTTTGTTGGTTAGACTTAGTCACATATTGGTGGCATGGTTGTGGGTTGAAGGCCCCAAGTGGTTAGGCCCACTACTAAGCCCACTATTTGGCCTACGTTTGGAATCATCACTTGGCCCATATTTGGAAGCATCACTTGGGCCACATTTGGATGCAACACCTTCACATTTCGTTCCATTTCATCTCCATTTCATTCATCTTTTTCACTATTTTTTGCCATAGTTTTCACCTACACACACTCACCTTCATTTCATCTTTTAAGCATTTTCCATTTCATCTTCTTCATCTCTTTCATTTTGAGCTTTTTCGGCCACTCACATTCACACCTGAGCATACATTGTATTTGTGGGTTTTTGAGCTAGCTCTTTCTAGGGCTTGGCCTGTCACGTTCGACGCGTGGGAGTGCGGAGGTTGTAGAGCCGTGACACTGAGGAGGAGGGTGGGGGTGTGTAGGGTTTCATGGAGTGAAATCTAATGCCACGGGAGGTCTTGCGTGGGAGGAACAGGTTGCGGCGCTCTCGCTAGGCATTAGACAAAGTGAATTGGCAGACGAAAAATGTTGGGTGCGACCATACGAGCACTTGGCACCGGAAAAAAAAAAAAAAAAAAAAAAAAAAAAAAAAATGTTTTATCTTTACATTTTCAAACTTAAAACTTGACGTACAGCCAGAATTGAAATCGAAACCGAACCGGAATCGAAATCGAAGTTCGTTTGGAAATCTTTAAACATAAACTAAAACTATTTAAATAAAACTAAAACCTTTAATTAAAACTTTAAAAAAAAAACCAATACAAGGGTGGTAGGGCAGAATTGGAACCTGCCCTCAAAACTTTGCCAGCAGCGACTGGCGCTGCCATTGCAATCCGCCTGTCCCTACGAGTGCGCTGCAGCATGCAGCCCCGATCGCTGCATGTTCAAGCGCTCGTCGCTGCAAGCGCTGCAGCATGCAGCCCCGATCGCTGCATGTTGCAGCGCGCGTCTGCCGACCTCCAGGCCTCCACGCCTTTCTTTCTTTTCTCTCGCGTCTTTTCACTTCACACTTTTGGCTCTCTGAATCTTGAATTCTATAGAACAACATGCTTTCATCTAATCTCTAACTCCATACATTTACACCAATAATCAAGTAATAATCATAACTTCTCAACAACCTCGCTCAGAACTTTACAAGTCCAACAGCGTGGATAGCCTTCTAAAAACCGAGCTATCCGTATCACCTACAACCAATCGAAGCATTTTCCAAACGTTCAGCT
>CM039508.1:24470117-24543293 GCA_022432975.1 Begonia masoniana | reverse complement strand
CCAATGTAAAGAGATAGGTTTTGCAAGTTGAAAGTTGCTGAAACTCCATATTCCCCTGGTAATTCAAGCTTATATGAATTGTTGTTGATTCTTTCCACTATTTTGAAATGTCTGTCGACTTTAGGAAGAATTTTGTATTTTCTTTGCTTAGGAAACCTTTCCTTCCTCAAATGGAGCCATACTAGATCTTCCTCCTTGAAGATGACCTTCTTTCTACTGTGGTTGGCATGTTTGGCATAGGTCTCATTCTTCCTTTGAATGTTTCTTCTAACCATTTCATGCATGGCCTTCATTTGCTCGCCCTTACTTGCTCTACTAGGATGGTCATTTCTTTTGTAGGCAAAAGAATAAGGTCTAGTGGTATGAGTGGGTTAAAACCATATAGCACCTCAAAATAAGTCATTTGGGTAGAATTATGCACACTCTTATTATATGCGAACTCAATATAGGAGAGTTGTATATCCCAATCGAAAAGTTTCTTGCCTAATTCGCTCCTTAATAAGGTTCCCATGGTTTTTCTATTCACCACCTCAGTTTGGCCATCTGTTTGGGGGTGAGACCAATATTTACACCTTTCAATTATCTTATTTAATTAAGAAACTATCAATTCTGATATTTATACCTTTCTAACACTCCCCCTCAAGTCGGGATATAAATATCAATCATACCCAACTTGTTACAAAGATAATTCACTTGACTTCCATTCAGAGTTTTTATGAGTAAATCTTCAACTTGGTCCCCAGACTTCACATACCCTATAAAAATTTTACATCCTTGTACTTTGTCACGAATGAATTGACAATCGATTTTAATATGCTTAATCCGCTCATTAAACACATGATTTGAGGTGATGTGAAGAGCAGCTTGGTTATCACACCATAACTTTGCTGGTAATGAAGTCAGAAGGCCAACTTTTTCCAACAATTGATATACCCACATAATTTCACATGCAGCTTGAGTCACGACCCTATATTCTGATTCTGCATTGAATCAGGACACAACCTTTTGCTTTTTTACTTTTCCATGAGACCAAATTTCTTTCTACAAACACATAATAATCAATAGTTGATCTTCTATCTATTTTTTATCCTGCCCAATTTGCTTAAAAGAAACATTCAATATTAGTATGTCCATGATTTTCATTTAATTACCACGTCCAAGAGCTCCCTTTAAGTAATGTAGAATTTTTTTTAAAGCAGTCCAATGATTCACTGTTGGAGAAGCCATAAATTGGCTTACTAGACTGACAAGATAAGCGATATCAGAATAATCGACTCCATAAGTTTGAGCATATCCTTTAGCAACAAGACGAGCTTTTAGCTTTTTAATGACCCATCAGGATTTGTCTTAATTGCAAATACTCATTCGCATTCAATAATTTTCTTACTTGTTGGTAAATTTACCAAGTCCCAAGTACTATTTGTATCTAAAGCATTCATTTTGTCAATCATAGAACTTGCCAGCCAGGATCAGATAAAACCTCATTAATGGTTTTTGGAAGAAAGTTAGAGTCAAACGATGCGATAAAGGAAGATGATGAAGTTGAGAGATAACCATAAGATATATAAGAAGAAATAGGGTAAGTGCACTATCTTTAACCTTTGCAAAGAGAAATTGGAAGATCATCATTATTAGGGATTAGATCTGACGAGGAAGATCCTGGTGCAAGAGATGCATCTTGAAGTTTCTGTCGATGAGAACAGATTTGAAGTGTAAAAGGTTGAACCGGTGTGGTTGGGAGAAAAGTGAATAGTGGAGGAACAACATTGTAGATCAACATATCATCATTCTCCCCCTTAAATTTGTTAATAGAGGATACAAGAAATAACGAAGTACTCTATAAGAATGTAACATCAGCTGAGGAAAGATATCGATTAAGAGTAAGACAAAAACATCTATATTCTTTTTAAAGATGAGAATACTCAAGAAAAATGCAATTTAGTGATTTAAGATCTAACTTTGTAACCTGAGAGCGAATATTATGAACAAAGCATGTACTACCAAATATTATTGGTTCAATAGGAAACAAAGGTTTAGTGGGAAAAAGTATATTGTAAGGAATCTCACAATTAAGTATAGATGAGGGCATGTGATTGATTAGGCCACAAGCTGTGGAAACGACATCTACTCAAAATGGTTTTCGAACATGCATTTGAAATAAAAGAGTTCTTGTTGTTTCAAGAAGGTGTTTGTTTTTTCTTTCAGCTACACCATTTTGAGATGATATGTCAGTATATGAAGCTTGATGAAGGATACCATTCTGAATCATGTAGGACTGAAAAGAGTTTGAGAGATATTCTTTAGCATTATTACTTCTCAAAATATGTATAGAACCATTAAACCGAGTTTTAACTTAGGCACAAAAGACACAAAAATGAGAAAATAATTCAGAACGAGATTTCATTAAATAAAACTAGGTTACATGAGAATAGTTATCAACAAACGTAACAAAATATTTAAAATCATGTTGAGACATAACATGACATGGACTCTAAATATTTGAATGGACTAACTCAAACAAAACACTAACTCGCTTATTTATTCTAGGACAAAATGACAAATGATGATGTTTAGTGAACTGACATGACTCGCAATCTAAAGACGATAAATTGCTACATTTAGGAGATAATTTCTTCAACACATAGATAGAAGGATGTCATAATTGACAATATACTTCGAAAGGAGTTAATATTCCAGTACAAGCAATAAGTCGAGGCAACTGTGTGTCAAGGATGTAGAGAACTCTGGATTCATGTCCTTTACCAATAATCAGCTTCGTCGTAAGATCCTAGAAGAGGCAATGGTCAGGAAAAAATAAGGCTCAACAATTGAGAGAAAGAGTTAGTTTACTTAAGGAGATTACATTAAACGAGAACTCAGGCAAGTTCAGTACATTAGACAAATAGATCAATTGAGTGAGTTTAATTGTACCAGACACAATAACGCAAGAAGTGGAGCCATCAGCTAAAGTAACTTTAGAAAATGATGTTTGTGATTGACACGTAACAAAGAGATTAGAGTTACCTGTCATAGATCTGTGGCGCCAAAATCAATGATCTATTTTGAGGTGAGGAAAGAAGACATGTATTTGGATTACCTGGCTCAGCAGTTGCCATAAGTGAAGAAGATGAAGACTTTAAAGATTATGGGTACTGTGAAAACTTAGCAAATTTATCAGCAGAAACGAGAATAGTGCTCTGGTGTAGTATTTGAAGAGGTAATATGAGCAGACCGATTTTTCTGTTTTTTATTTTGTAATTTTCTGCAAGTGCACTTTATATGAACCGGTTCATGAAAATAATAATATATAATTCTGCTTTTATCCTGATTATTAGGAGTGCTATCACGATTGTTTGATCTCCCTCTATTGTTGCGTCCAGCATCATATCTATTATTTCGAGTAATAAGAGGACTGCTAGACTGAATAGATGGAATACTTTACGTTCGAAGTACTCTAGTAAAAGCTTCTTGTAGGGAAGAGATCTTAGAATTAGATAGTATTTGAGATTTGGCCGTTTCAAACTCACTTGGAAGACCAGCTAGAAAGCTCATAACAACCATTTGTTTTTGTTGTGCTTGTTGAACTTTCACATTATAACTAAAAGGTAGTAGAGTATTTAATTCTTCATAGGTCTTCTTGAAATCCATAAAGTAGGTCGTGAGAGGGTTGTCTTGTTTTTCAACTCGATAAAAAGTTTTACATACTTCATAAATTCAAAAAATATTGTTTTTTCCATAACACAAAAACTCTAAATATTCCTTCAATTATTTAACAAACTCACAATGATTAATTAAACCAGTTATCTTATTGCCGATAGAATTTTGTATTTGTAAGAAAAAACAAGTATTCTCCTTCATCCATATTTGTCTTGAATTGTCTGAATGTGAGTTTTCAGTAAAATGATTATATTTGACAATACTCTTCAAACAAATACGAATTGTCTTGCACCAATCTAAACAACTAGAGCCATTGAATTTATTATCCGTAATTTTTGACATCATAGGAATCACATCAGCAATCGAAAAAATTTTAGTTTCTTCCATAAATTGAAAATAAGGGCTCGAATAGAGATGTTGATATGAAAAGAAATAGGAAGAAGCCCAATAAGTTGGGTCTTCTAAACATGGCCAAAAAATCCTCTTTTTCTCCAAGCAACGTAACTCTATCAAATTAAGTATTTTTAGGGTTAATTGTTGAATTGAATCGACCGTTAGCTGGGAGCAGCACGGCAGAGAGGAACCCAAAGGCAGAGAAGTCCAACGATGATAAAAAAATAACACAGCAAAACTGAAGATAAATAACGGAGAGAATGAAAGCTTTTTCTCTTGGCCACTTTTGCGTCGAAGTCGATGACCAGGAACTGCAAGACCAAGACGAAGGACGATGGCTTGACGCCTGAGCAGCGCCGAGAGAAGGATGCGAAAGCACTTCAAGAGAAGGAAGGATATCGCCGAGAAGTTCTGAACCAACCTTGCAACGACGCTGGTTCTGTGGATGGAGAGAGTGAACTCTTCTAAACAGCAATGAACGCCAAAAAAAAAAAAAACAAACAGAGGCGAGCGACTTGAACGCCTAAGAGAATAGCTGGCTGAATTCCTTCAACGAGCAGAAGCGAGCCCTTCAATAAAAAGAAGCGAACCAGCAACAAGATTCGTTTTCTTCTAAATAAATGCCAAAACAAAATTTCGACCAATGGAGGTTAGTTTTTATTTAAAGAATTAGTATACCACGAGGATATGATTGACCAACCAGTAATGAAAATATCGAGGATCTTATATTAAAAAAAAATTAGTTTTGGAAAAGTTTTAGAAAATATTAATAATAGATTTTATTTGACAAAGTTTTAGGATATAGTTGATAAAAACTTAGTTAAGGACTAATATATGAATTTTACCTTGTAAGTATTTAATGCCGCTCGATTAAGAAAATACAAAAATTAGATCTTCAATAAGGAGTTAGTACATTTTGGGAAATATAAATTAATCAAAGAAATGTTGAGAACTTAAAGTTCAAATTTATATTTGGGTGTCAATTTGAATTGATTATTGTTAGAGGGATGTATGGAGTTACATTGTAGTGGAGTAATTAAAAAAAAAAAAAACTCTTGAGGATATAAAATTCAACGAATTGAGGATTAGAATAATCTTTGTTTGAGGAGACATAGAAATGGAGTTGCACTAGATGATTTTGAAAATTGAGATTATAGTTGATTGAATTAAAGTCAACTAATCTATGAACGATTAAGTGTTCAAGTGTATAATTTAAAATGATTTAATTTGGAGACATAAGAATTAGATAGTACTTGACAAATAATTGAGGCTATAGTTGATCAAATTAAATGCAATTAACGTAATTATGAGAATGATATTGGACTATGTCGTTAGAGAAATTATTGTTTGGAGAACCATAAAGATTAAATCTTAGTTTATAAGTTACTAAATTTTGAGAATATTAATTATCAAAATGAAATTAAGGTCTTTAAATAAGAATTTAAATTTTGATAATGTAGTTGATTGGAATGAACTCGAGGATATATAGAGAGATCATTATTTCTGTAAGCATAATGGTTATATTGATCGTCATGAATAATTATATTTGAGGATATAATTGAGGTCTTAAATATGAAATTTATATATAGGTATTTAATTTTAAATAAACATTGCTCGAGGAATTTTGAAGTTTAGACTCTCCTTTGGAAATTATTAAAATTTTGAGGATATTGTGATATTGTAGTTGATAAAAATGACATTGAGTTATATAGGTATGATATTTATGTATATTCAATTTAAAACTTTCATTACTCGAGGAAATTTAGAGTTTAGCTTTTATTGATGAACTATTAAATTCTTGAGAATATAGATGAGTAAAACGAAAACACAAATTCGAGGATCTTAAGGAGGAAATTTATATTGAGTACATAGCTTAGAATAGTTACAACTAAAGAAAAACATGTACATTAGATTTTATTGGGAAAACTATTATGATTGTACGAGTATAGTGGAAGAATATATATATATATTTGATTATACTATGTATGAATTTAGAAATTTGATGAATAGAGATTGAATAGTATAATAGACAAGTATTTATATATTAACATGAATCTAAAGAAAATTCAAAATTTAAGAAATTAAGTTTTGATAACAAATGAATATTTAAGAATCGCAACTGTTATATCAACATTAATATATTTGAGATAGAAGTTTAATGATAGATAAGAGTTAAATTTAATTCTTGACAAAATAAGGGAAGTTTAAGTATATGGATAAGAATATTTAAGAATAAATAAATACAATTATAAATCAAAGTGACACAGCGAAAGCTTAGTGAACCCTAACCTACAAACTCGATGATGACATAAGGATTAGTGCTATTGAATAAGAAGAAACCTAAGAAAGAGAAGAGGAAATGAAAAAGACCTATCAGGAGCCGTTTAGGTAATAATTTAAATTTTGAAGACGAAATTTCTTTTAAAGATGGGAGATTGTAACAGTTAGGATTTCAAAATTCTAAATTTAAATTGAAATTCCCAAATCAATTCAAAAAATCAAAAACTTAATCTACGATTTGAATCCTAAAATCTCTAAGATTCACATTGATATCAATTCTAATCAGTAATCGAATGAACCTAGTCTGAAAATCGTCTAAATTCAGATAAACATTGGATTTACACCACCCTAACCACTAACCAACAGAGAAAATCTCTGGAAATCCAAGGAGGAGCAGATGACAGCCCAAAAAATTCGAGCTGCACTCAGATTTCTTATGGGAGCGGGGTGCAAACCTCTCCTATAAACAGAGGTGTTCGGTGTTGAAGGAAATCACACCAACAGCTCTCTTCCTCCTGGGTTCTTTAAGCAGAGAAGAACTTACCTCGATTTTTAGTCACTGGCGAAGCTCCGAGAAGGTAGCAGCTCCGACCAGAGAGATTCGGGCATCTCTACAGCAAAACTTTTCCGACGCGATGAAGTCCTCGGTTGAGCTTCACTTCACGACAATGGGAAGCTTCTTTCGATCGAGTGTACTTCCCTTTAGCAGCGTAAGATTTCTCTCTCGCTTTGATCATCTCTCTCTCTCGGCAGAAATCGCGAAGAAGAAAGAAATTGGGTTTTTTTTTTTTTTTAAAACCAGAACCGAACCAGTTCACTTAAATCTAGCCGAACCGAGCTGGTCCAGTATAACCGAACCGAACCCGACCCAAATTCTGTCTCGATTTATACCGAACTGATTTAAGATTTAACCGGTAAAGAATTTCTGCCTAAATCTTTTTTAAATGATTTATTGAAGTAGGAATTAATATCAAATGTTTTATTTAGGCAGAAAAATGTCCCAGAAATCCTACAAACCGACCCAACTAGAACTGATTCGATCTACGAGCACACGTAAGGAAATTCTACCCAAACTCTGTCGAAATTGGATTTATTAAGAAGACATGGATACTAATATTTTATTAAACAAGATATTGTTGAAATACTAAAATATTGGAAAAACCCTGAAACTTTAATCGCTCGGAATCCAAGTAAGTGAAAATATCACGTTTTCAACGTTTTTGCTATGGCCCTACATCACAAAATCTATGTTATTTTCTTATAATTATTTTATTATTTTATTACATATTTTCGATATTTGAACATGCATGTTTAGGTATTGATATAGAATTGTATGAAAGATGAAATTAGTAGGATATTTTGTATGTGTATGAATATGAAGGAATTGATGAAAAATACGTGATAGCAAAAGCCTGAACGACAATGAGATGGTGAGCTTGAACGGAAAATATGTGATAGCAAAAGCCTAAACAACAATGAGATTGTGAGCTTGAATATAAGATGGTTATACCTGAACGACAAGGAGATGACTATACCTGAACGAAAGTAAGATGACAAAGTCTGAACGACAATAAGATGACTAAGTCTGATGGAAAGTTGAGAAATGAGTACCAGCCAGTATGTAACTGTTAAATCATGATGTGGTAAAAGAAATGTTAATTTTATACTTGCACATATTTTTACTTACTGAGTTTTTCTCATAGTTTATAATTTTGTGATGTAGGTGAGTTTTTGACTGAAAAAGAAATGACGTTGCTCGAGTATCTCTCAGAGGCAGATGAGCATACAGAATGAGAAAATATTTTTGGGTCAAATGAAGGAATTTAAATTCGTATGTTTTCGAATCGTGAAGATATTTCACATTTTTATTTAAGTTAAAAATTTTGAATAAATTATGTTGAATTTTATTGTTAAATAAAATTTTATGAAATGTTTTAATTATGCATTTATTTCAAGTTTCCGACAAAATTATTTAAAGTTGAAAATTTTAATAAAGCTTCCACGCATTTAAAATTTTAGTTATTATTTAAAAAAAATTCAATATTCTGAAATTATGATCTTAACGCTCAAATTTATAAATCAATTTAAAAAAATTTTAAAATTTTCATATTAGAGTTTTAAATTGAGAATTTTAAAATTGAAGCGTTACAGTTAGTTTACTTTAAGTAATAGGATAGTTGTATGTGTCGTGTCTTTGCGCGCAAAATCTTAAACCTCGTTTTAAATCATAAAAGCTCGTTTTAAATCATGAACTTCTTTCTATTGAAAACAAGGTGAGATGATGAAGAGCAGACCTTAAATGATACGGAACAACCAAGATATTTTATTCGACACAAAAAAACTTCAGATCTTACACCATTTGAACCATTCTTAACACGTGGATGAACCAAAATGTTTTAAATCAAGCACCAAATGAGAGGACAAGTTCTTCATATTAAAAAGACGAGGACGACATTGAGATTAGATTTACTTCTGAAAATCACCAAACTGATATTTCTGCGAAAACATGTCATAACCTCCTCCGGCTGAGGATGAAGATACTCCAGGCCGACCAAGACCTGAACCTGCACCCATTGCTCTTCCCATGTAATACATTGTCTGCGGTCCTTTCTCCTTTTCATCCGATCCATCATTTAATCCACCCACAATTCCAACATCGATCAGTGACACTTTTTTGGCTGCAACATGACAGCGGTTGTAAGTGAAGGTTTAATTCCTTAATGTTCAAAACATGAATTTTGGCAGTAGTAGATGAAGTATGCTTACGAGCAGAAATATTAAGATCGATTAGTCCACGGCTCAGTGAATCTGCCCAAATTCCAGATTTGACCTGGAAGGAATCCTTTGATGGGGGCTTCAATTCTGAGACAGATTTTCCGCCAACACAATGTTGGGAGGGTTCAGACGACATGGTACCAGGATAAGAAGTGAATTCTGGTCCATCAAAATTATTCAGGGGAACAGCAGCAAATGGATCTCCTATTCCTGCGTTTGACTGGGGGGAACTTGTAATGTTATTTTCTGGGTGTATGGCTGGACCAGGATTGGAAAAAAGATTGACAGTTGAGGTTACTGAAGGAGGAACAGCAGCCTGTGAAGCAAATGGATCATCCTCGATCTAGCAGAAACAAAAATTATTCTTTTAGTCAGTCCCAAATTCCATAATTAACAAGTACAGAGGAGAAATAACATCTATTAGAATGGAAAGTCTAGAAATTACATATAAAAAAAACCAGTGACCTTAGGTTTAAAGCTTGGTTTCTCTTCTGCATGTGGGGGAGCAGAAACAAACGCTGCATCTGCAAACAGATCCACCTCTGATAAATTGCTATTCAAGGAAGTATTTTCAGCTGGAACAGTCACCGGGAGACCCAAGAGATCCACCATGCCTGGTCCAAAAAGATCCACCTGTGTGGTGCTTGCAGCAGCAGCCTCTGTCAAAAAGTTATTCACAATTGCATGGTCAATATAGAAGCATCTTGAGTACCCGTTCTAGCTTGTCTAAAACAGTAGCGTTTTATAGAATTGATTTCACCTAATTTACAATAATGCAACTTCCTCAATTCACCAGACAAATCCAAACTCCAGTTGCACCCCATCTTGTACTCCCATTTCCCCTCTATTGAATAGATAAATTCACTTTTAGTTCTATAAATTTATAGAAAGGTGTATTTAGTAATCATCTTCATCCTTTTTTGCTGCCATGTCTAAAAATCAGCTCTGATACCAAATTAATAAAAACCTACTCCAACACCTATGAATGGTAAGCTTTTGAGCGGCTTATATCTCCTCGCCAACTCTCCAACAAAATGGTTCATCCTTTTTTCATGCCAGTATCCTGCCTAAATACTTTTCGCTTCACTCACATTCTAACCCTTCAAATGCCATAGCCTAGCTAACTAATTTGGCCAATTCCGCTATCATTCTTCAATCTTTGGGAGATATGCAAGCTAGTTGGGCAACTTTAACCATGGCTTTCATTGGGCGACAAATCTTTAATTTTGCACTGAGAATAATGGCTTTCCAAGGATGTGGTACCCCTTAAAGTCTTAGTCCCATGCTTGTAAAGTGGGGGAGAAGGGATTTGGCTAGAAAGTTGTTTAGCCGTGGAAAAAACAGGAGTTCTGCAATCCACTACACAGGACATCTTGCTTATTATCAGGACAATTTTGAGCAGCCATCCGGCTTGTGGATGAACAGTAGAAACCATTTATAGACTCATTCAATGGAATATTAATCAACTAATAACCCTTCCTAACTGAGGACACTACATCACATATCATATTATGCTTTGTCTAATGAAGTTTTAATTATTTTATGTTTAATTTTGTTTGTATTAAAGAACTTACTCTGTACACCTTCTGAGGTTTGTCTCTTAAGCTTCTAGTTCTCCCATTTTCATCTTCTCGTGTTAATTTTTATATTCGAAGTTTAGTATTGAAACTTGCAAATGTAGATGATGATTATTGAATCAAAATGGCTTTTATCTTCAAACCTCTATCTTCTTTATAGCTTCTTTTCTTTCTATTTTCCTATGTTTTCTTAGTTTTCTTCCAAATCCCTTTTTAACTTCTTCTACTCGATCTATTGATTTCTCATTCCTTTTCCTCTTCTTTGCCTATTTGCTAATTCATTCTACATCAAATTGGTATCCGAGCCTAATCCTATTATTTTCTTAAACTATTTTCAAACTCAATGCAATACAAACCAAATCTTGTTCATTGTTCGATGCACACTCAACCAAAATATGTTTTCTATTCGTGGCACACTCGATCAAAATATGTCATCTATGCAGTATATAGAGGGAGTGAGTCTTTTCTTTATCACCATGGCTGTGGATAAGATCCATGCCCCAGTTTAACTTTTTAAATTGACGTTTGATGAAAATTGTCAACACAAATAGGTCGATTTTTTCTCCATTGAGAATTGATGAGAACATCACATCACATGTTTTATTATGTATTGTCTAATATAGTTTTAATTATTTTATGTTTATTTTAGTTTGTATTAAAGCACTTATTTGTTGACCTTCTAGGTTTTGTCGGTTGACCTCCTAGTTTTCCCTTTTTCATTTTCTAAAGTTGTTTTAATTTTTCTATTTAAAGTCTAAATAGTGTCAAACTTTGAAAAGTAGATGATAATTATAGAATGAAAATAGTTTTTATCTTCCAACCTCTCTCTTCTCTAGAGCTTTTTTTACTTCTCTTTCTATATAGCTTCGTATTTTTCTTCCAACTTCTTCTACTCAATCTACTAATCTCTCACATTCCTTTTCCTCTTCTTTGCCTAATTTCCTAATAAATTCCTACATCATTAACTTATCCACAAGTCTATCAAAAATGCTACAGACTTGGAAATACCCCAGCAGAAAATGCAAAATCCATTCATTTGTCAAAAGTATTTGTCGCTTCTTCCCTCTTCTATCTTATATTTTTGCTACACACCTTTCACTCTCTTGTTGCATAACAAACTTTTCACATCATCAAGTTACTATTTCACAAATTATCTTTGTAACTCACTTCTCAAGATTACTCTCCTCCTTCCAAATCAACCTTGTCTTAAAAGTCGTAAGTAGAAATTCCAATCGACTCCCCATAATGGCTCTCTTTGATTTTTCCTGCATTCCCAAAATAATATTTTAACTACCAAATTCCAATTGCAAGAAATCATCAACAATTTCCACTTCCTGCAATCGCAAGCAAATCCCTTTGCAAATTCCTACCCCCTTTATAAAACTCCTTCCCTCTTTGCTATTAATACTCGAGTAATATCCAACATAAGATTGAGGCGTTTAACTAATTCAGTTGAAATAAAGTTATGGGACACCCACCCCACAATCAATCAAAAAAATCACCAACATACATTTCAGTTCCGCCAGTAATAGGTCGACCATTGACTTCACTAATAACTCCACCATAGTAGGCAATTATTTGACACCCTCCTCTCCCCAGTCTCTTCACACCTCTTCTTGTCCCTCATCACCCTCGATAAGATGTAAGAATGGACTTTGTGTAAGGAATCCGGCGCACTACAAATAAACACAACTCTATTTTTGTCATTGTGGATCGTTTTTCAAAAATGGCACTTTATCACTTGTAGTAAAACTTCTTATGCATCTAAGGTTGTTTATTGTACTTCGATGAGATTACCAAATCGTATGATCTTCCCAAGGCAATCATTTCAGATAGTTTATTTCACTAGTCATTTTTGGAGATCTCTATGTACATGACTAGTGCAAAATTAAAATTCCATTGCATATCATCCTCAGATCGATGGACAAACTGAAATTGTTAATCGGGGCTTGGCAACATATTAAGATTTCAACTCAAATTTGTCAATCAATTTTTAGGTATATGTCTCTCTAGAGTTATTCATGGCTATAAACCAAAGAAGCATTTAGAACTTATTCCTATGTCACCAAAAGCTAGTGTGACTATATCATCTAAAACATTTGCACATCATCTTCATGATTCGCATATAAATATGAATAAACGACATAAAGCAAGTAAAGCATCATATAAACTGCAAGTTGATTTGCATATATGACATGTTGAGTTTAATATCAAAGGATATGTTGTGATTTAAATTCGACCAGAGCAGGACATATCAGGATTCGCTTCCATATTGCAAGCTTGTAATGAGGGTGGGATTTTAAACTTTTAAAGCGAATTGGTCCAAATGCAAATGTCATAAGTCTTCCATCACATTTTGGCTATCATTCTACTTTCAATGTTGAAAACTTAGTAGTAGCTTGTAAAAATCATTTCAAATTTCTCCAATGATCTTTCTCTACCTCCATTTGTCAATCTTTGGTCTTAATTCCAAAGTCAAAGCACATGAAGATAAAATTGATGCTCTTTCACATGAATAGATTGTATTTATCAAGGATGCAAAAGTTTGGCGCATCCTATTTCGTTGGGTTGATCGACCTAATTATGATTGCACACAGATTTCCTGAGAGACAATTGTGCAGTTGGATCTAGATTTGTTGGAATTTTATTCAAGCAATCAGGATTTTCCTTTGCCCTAGTCACCTTCTTCATCCACTCCAGAAAAGTTTGTGGAGACATTAAATTCGGACCTTCATTCTCACGTTTATAGGCAATGGAAGAAGGTTGCTCGACCACTGATGTGCCTCGAGGGGCCATCATGAAGGTTCAATTTTTCATTAGATGTCAATAGAGATCAATAAATTTCTTCTAGGTGTGTTTTTATGTTAGATAGTTTTTGTTGAGCACCACACAGAATTTGGGCATGTTGGATTTAATGGGTTTTCAGTTATCTATTTGCGTTATCATTTGCAGTTATGGGTCTAGATTATTGTGGAAGAAAAGGATAATGAATAAATTTGGTTGTGTAAGATTGGAGTATTTGTTGTTGGCTCTTCAATGATGGTTTCTATTTTTTTTTTTGCATTGAAATTGCAATAGTTTTTTTTGCGATTAGGTCAGTTTAATGACATTTCAGAGTTTTAGAGGAATTAGTGCTCTTCTTCATAGAAAAAAAACAGAGAATGGAGATGCTTATCCAAAATGATTTAGCATAGCGATGAAAGAAAGAGAAAAACATCAAAAAGCTTCTAATGATCGTGGTACAAAGAATCAATGATGAAAACATTAATTATTTTCAGTTTTTTGGAGCTTCAGAAAGCATCCATAAATAAAGAAAGAGAAGAAAAAAAGTTTCACACGTGTAATGGCAAGATGAGTGACATGTGTCCACCTGCAAAGAAATGTCCTTCTCACATTTTCTTTTAATGATATTTTTAACTTATGGGTTTATTTTGCTCACGCTGCAAAGTTTGGAGGTCATATTGTCCAAAAACAAAGTTTAAGGTATCATATTTCCTCAAGCCCTAAGTTCGGGGTTTAAGGTAAACTTAATCCTTGAAAATATTAATCTTTGGTTACAAATTTATAAAATGTTACGAGCACTATTATAGGAAGCAACTAGGTTCTAGAAGAAATTCAGAAGAAAACATATATCAGTTATATAACAATCCCCACAAACTAGAAATTCAGAATTTAAAAAATGATTAATATGTTTATTATTCAGGTACTTCCAAATTTTTCATAAATTATAGAATTATTCAACAAGGCTTTTTTCATTTGTCTGTAATATTGTAGATTTATGCTTTTTTTACCTAGAATAGTGGTTGTTGCTACCTATTTTTGATTCAATGATAAGTTTTAATCTTTGTAAATTTACCATCATATATTGCACATAGTATAGCATTATATTTTGTATCGGAGTATTACCCTGGGAAAATGAAATGAGAGATCTAAACAAAAATAAAAACTTGGATAACAGACTTAACAACAAAACAAAATTCAGATGCAACAAAACTAAGATGCCAATTTCCAAAATTTCAATTATATCACACCTGTTCTCAGTTCTTAATCTGAAATCAACATAAGCAATTCAAACTATTGTTACTTACTTGAAGTGGCAGTCCCGCGAGGATCAAAGTCATCAAGATCATCATTGAAATTGTCTAAAACTATATTGGAGCTCTTTGAGGAAATCACACTGAAATCAGCAGAATCATTTAATTTGCTTCCCGGCGTGATTGATATGTCATTTTGATCCTTACTGAAACATAAAATTCCAGTTGCAAAAACTATACATCTAGTCATAAACACAATGACCCGTATGGTATTGAATTAGTTATTCTTAACAAGAATAGAGCGTCAAATTATTGTTGATAATAAGCTCACGTGATGCTAGGTAATTATTAATTGAATTCAATACACAACCAAAATTAAAACTGTACCTGACACCACGTGTACAAAACTTTCCTTCATTATTGCTAGTAAATCTCTTTTTGAAATTTCCAAAATCATCATCCTTGTGAACTTCTTCTCCATGGGAATCTGTGTCTTTGTAACCATCCCTGAATTTATCACCATCATTTTTACCACTTCGAAACCCATCATTACTCTGAGAGCCACTACTACTAAATGATGTTGCACCTGACTTATAGGTGATTCCAGTTGAGGATAGGCCAACATACCTAGAAATGAACGTGCAAGACAGAAAGTCGAGGGTCAAAATTAAATTTTATCAGCCATTTAAAATTCTGAAACATAAACTTACTTTTCACGGTTGGCAGAAGCTTTACTTCTCACTTCCTGTATTTTATCTTTATTATTCAAAAGGGCTACTATGGTGTCCGCCTTCTTTCTAACATTTATTCCCATGTCCTTTCCACTTGGCTCGACATACTCAAAACTTGAAAGTGACTGAAATACATATAAACAACAATAGATACAGTAGGTAAAACAATATTCAATAGAAAAAGCATAGAGACTTTGCACTATTCAATGATTCTCACAGAAATCTGAAAAGTATGTTCTATAATGTCATCAACAGCACGCTCAGATCCATTTCCTACCAAGTACTCTATGACAGTCAAGGCCTGGAATAATAACTCCAAATATTTAGGAAAATGTCATAACAAGCCACAGAAGAAAATTAAGTAATAAGAAACAACCTAAGTCCATGGTTAACGTTGGCAAAATAAATTTTACCTTGTACACATATCGCCAATCCTTGCCAGTCTCAGTCAACCTTGTCCATAAAACATTCATAACCATTTGGCATTCACTACTGAAATTTATATACATAGAAAAAAAAAACAACGTAGGTTAAGAAATATTAAAATTATCATACAAGTAATAGAAGCTATTTATTACTTCCTTCATTGATAGGAAGGAACAGTAAGAAAATATTCTTCTTAACCAAATACAAAGTAATTCATACAATTTCTTTGTGGCCTGAGCTATCTCTGATAAGGCAGATCCATGAGGACCCCAAGGTTCGTTATCTGTGGCATCCAGAACCTAATGTGAACGAATCAAGTAAACAGAAAAATCACAAACCAGAATTGGAATCAAAGTAGCAATTAATCAACCTAACGGCTTAGAATACGTAAATGAAGAAAAAAAGTGAAAAATTAACAATTCCGAAATGCAGAATCTTTGTCATTGCAAATATAAATGAAAGAAATGAAATTATAGCAGAAATAAACCTTCTGTTCGATTTCTGGAACCTTCAGGACCTTCAGATTTACTTCCCTCTTTCTATATAAAGCATAATGAGCAGAAAATCAGAAAATTAGAAAATAATAAAACTGCAGAAGCTCATCAGATATGAAGAGACAAAAGATAGACGAAAAGCATCGTGCATAATGATGGGTGTCGAAAATCTCACATTTCTCGAACTGTTTGATCAAAGACCTTCATAAAATCCATGGCGGATCTGCAATGTTTAGACGAACTACCAAAAAATAGATCAGGAGTCACTTCTGAGGTTTCAAACTTCAATCCGTGGAAACTTTCGGATTAGAAGGAAATCAGGGAAGCGAAAAATTCACCGTCAGAAAGTAGATCGAAGTATAGCAGAAGGGGAACTTTCAGAGATATGGGCGAGGATCGGAAGAGAGACAAATCGATAAACTGGTAGAGCGCGAGCAAGCGTCGTTCTCCAAAATATAGAATAAGAATTAAAAAATATATAATAGTAGTAGTAAAAGACCATAAACGAAATTTAGCTTTTTGTTACAGAAATGCCACATTTTGCGGTCCATAACATTTTTATAAAAATAATGCTGCGCTTGCTTTTTAGTATAATCTTTTAAATATTTATTAACGTGTAAAATAATAATTTATTTAATTAAATTATAAATAATTAATTTATTATATTAATTATAATAATATTTTATTAAATATTTTAAAAAATAAAAAAAAAGTACGCATAACTACTTTTTCTTATTTGAGTCACCAACCAAATCAAGGAGATTGGAACATTAAGAATGATTATTTCATGATTTTACATGTCATGGTACATCGTTACTAAAAGTAAAAGTATTTTTTTTCTAATTTTCAACAATTTGTTGAAAAACATATAGATTGAAATTTACTTTTTATTTTTATTTTAATCTTTTAAAATTTTAAATTGAATATCATTATTTTATAAATTATTAAAATAATCTACCCATACGTTAAAGCTTTTTCTACATCTAATTACTATTATCAAAAAAGTTACGGCAATATCAAATTAATTATAAATAGAATTGAATTGAAGTCTATGGAGTCAAAAAGTTGAATTGGGTAGTTTAGTTAAACTAATAAAACATACTACTAAATATAAAAAATGCGGAGTCATATATAATAATATAAGAAAAAAAGTGAATTAAAAATTATATATTTGACTCCAAGCTTGATTGGCTTAGCTTCACTCATTTGTGGCAGAGCTTGCATGTTCCTCATGTCTAAAAGCTATCAATAGAAATAAGATTATAGAAGGAAAAAATGTTTGTGGTCTTGCAAGAAAGCCAAAGCTCACTAGAATGGTTGAATGAGTCAACTTGTTGACGCTCTCTTAATCTTGAGTTTGCAAGCCTAAATCTCGAGCTCAAATCAACTTTTCTAATTTCATGAACGAACTACACGATAGTCCCAAGGTCCTCAACTTGAATCACAAAACGTTTAGATATCATTAGAACTAAAAAGTAATCATTCATCATGGCATATAGTTGTAGCCTTTTTAACTACTAACAATGTCTCTGAGAAAAATACAAATATTAAATCGGATTATAAACATCCACCATGGAGACATTTTGGTGTGTGACCAATGACTCTTTCTCATACTTAACTACCATATCATCTCATTTGTCATACCAAATTATCAAGTCTATACCATTATTGTAACGCCCGGATTTTTGGATCTTAGGATTTTCTAATTTCTTAGGTTATTTTCGTAAATAGCAAATTAAAGTATTTTCTTGAGAGGGATGTTTCCTTAGAACCCTAGAAATTTATGGGAATTTTTAGAGGAATAAGTGGAATTTTAGAAACCCAAATCGAAAAGAGTAATGCTAAAGTTCCCGTTTTACCCTTTTAGCATATTAATTCGTAAAAATAGCAGAATAAGTCCGTTTTGGAAACGGTGAATTTTGTTAGAACTCTAAGATTAAATTGAAATATTTGGAGAAATAAGGAAATTGCAGAGAAACCGAATTGATAGACTAATTAAAGAGTTAAGCATAAAATTGATGGAGGGGCATTTAAGTAATTTGGTAAGTAAATAAAATTATAATTTTATTTATAAGTTTTATAAAACAAAGGAATGGCTTCACGAGGAAGCCATTCCCCTGCCGAGCCCGACGCCGAAGAGAGAAAGGAAGAGCGCGAGCGCCGGCCTCCCTTCGACGGCGACCTGACGTTTCCGACCACCGTTCAGGCGAGCGAACTCCGGCGAGCTGAAGCCAGAGCTCGGTTCAGCTCTCTTCGTGCCAGACCCGACCGAAACAGGTAGTTCCTCCCTGTTTTTCGCTCTGTTGCTCGGCCGTGGAGTGGTCCACGAGTTGGGTCATTTCTTTGGTCGATTTGTGACGGAAATGTTGGGGAATTAGGGATGTGAGGCGAGTGTTCGCCGGTGGGCTATGGTATCTCGGTTTTCAGGGAGAAAACCGTGAGGTGTGTTGTGCATTTCGGGTTTTGCTTAGTGTAGCTTCGATTTTTGATTAGATATTGTTAATTGAGTGTATATGTGATTGATTGATGAAGAAATTGATGGAATTTGATGAAAAATCAAAAAGGGGGATTTTCCGGGTAAAGGGCAGTTTCGGGTTTTTTGATAAATTGACCTAGCTCTGGTCATTTGTTTTAAAATTCCTTTTGGCAGATTAAAATAGGTTATTAGAGGAGTACGTGGCCGCTGGAATCGTTCGATTCCGATAACCGGCCCAAAAGTTATGCGCGTTTGAGTTTCGGGTCGGTTTTTACCAAACCTAAATTAGTGGCCCGTTTAATTAGGTTTTAGTTGGATTATATTAGAAATAGTAGTTTGAGAGTAAATTGGTGAATGTAAGCTTGATTTAATGAAGTGTGAATGTTTGTCATAGGTCGAGCCATAGGCGACGAGATGTGCCAAAACCAGCGAACTACGGACGACAGGTAAGTCTCCGTGACTTACTCTGACCAATCGGTCTACACCATACTTCGATGTCGTATCGAGGATCCCTAAGGAATTGTTTGCTTTAAATCGCTTTCGGTTGGGTTGTTAGGTTTAAATTGTTTATAGGTTACTCTATTTTGGTCTTGATGGTATATATGTTGATTGTTTACTTTCTGTCTATATCTGTTCATGCATTACGTATTTCAAATGTCATGAAAACGAATTTCTACACGCGTTTTAAGAAAAGAAATGAACATCTGTAATTAATCTACGTAATCTGTATCTGGTTACGCGAGATGGGGCTCAGGCATGGCTGTAGGGTTTGTGAGCATGTACCCCCTCCTCTAAATCGAAAGTGGTAGTCCGACCGCGGGATGTATCCTTTCCATTTATAGGGCTGATATCTCGGTAACAATCTGTCTGCGACGTAATGAAAATGAATCTGTAACCTGAATCTGTATCTGTTTCTGTACCTGAATCTGAGCATGTTTTCTGAATGGCATACGCACGCATGCATCTGCATTTACGAGGCTTACTGAGATTTAATTATCTCATAGATGTCTGTATGGTGTAGGTGACATTATAGGTGACGTAGATCCATGTGAGGATGACGTTCTTCCTTCTGATGTCTGAGGCAGTTGATGGAAGATGCTCGTGGCAGTGTGCTGGCGCAGTCGATGCTCAACCGACCCGTGGGGATGTATGTATAGATTGTGGGGTTATTGAGATGTTTTGGACTGAGAGTTGTATAGACATTTTAGGATGCTTGGTTCTGGTAGTTGATAGGTTTACTTTTGAGGTTTTAAACGTTTTGGAAACCTGTTTTTATAAACTGTTTTAGTAAAATTTTCATTGGAATCTGTTTAGTTGATTGATTGATGTTTAGATGGTTTGATTCGGGTTAGTGGATAAAATAGGTTTTGATGTTTTGATAGACTTGTTTTATAAAACGTTTTGTTAAGGTTTTTATCTAAAGTTTAATGGAACTGCTTGGTATTTTCTTTTGAAACAGGAAGGATATGTCACACTTTTAAACGGAACCATGCAGTTCGTTTTCATGAAAATGTACTTCATTTTAATCGTGTTTAGAGTCGGTTTTGGACAGAGTTACGAGAACGTAAGAATGTTTGGAAAGTTTATGTAAAATGTATAATTGAAATGGAGATAGAAATGATATTGTGAAGAAGTGATAAGTTGATAAATTGAGGAATGATAGAAGGTTGAGTGGTTTTATGTAAACTGTTTTTGTATGATAAATGAATTTTCTTTAAAGGTTTTCGAGGATGTTTTTTTTTATTGATTTAGAGGCTTAAAAAGAAAAATTTCGTACGGGAAATTAGGAATAGTACGAGGGTCGTTATAATTATGATAAAAGTCTCTAATCCATTCAATTTTAAGAACCCAAGACATCAAGTGGTTTAAGGCTGCATACTTATCGATGAAGTAGTGGCAACTTCATTTGACTCTCGATGCTTTTAGTTTAGGAAGTGAGAATTTGGATGCATTTTTAAACCAAATCTTCTCCACATCATTAAATAATGTCTTAGTTGCTAAGAGCACAATCCTTTCCCAATCAAAGTAAATGGTTTCGTGGTCCAAAAACTTAACTTCACCAAAATTGCACAAATGATAAAAATTAACCTAATTCCGAACCACTCATGATTAAGGCAATCTTTAGGAATCTAGTTTAGTTTTGCCGCAAAGTGTCAATATAAACTTATCAAATCAACACGCATAAAGAAAGGTACTTTCATTAGGGGGTTTGGTGTTTCCTCCCCTTTATATGTTTATTGTTGGCTTGGAATGTCTAAAGGACATTGCGTCCACATATGGGGGCTCTTTTTTTAGCATAAGTCACCTCTTCATAATCATTTCTTCCTTCAATGGTTGTTACTAATGGACATTCTTCATGTTCCACTACAATTGTTTGCTCCAATTGGATAGGTTCTTCTCGGGTTTGCATGGTGGGAAGCATCTCATTCGCACATTGGTGTGATTCACACATTGTGTTTGTCCTCTTGAGGAGGAATCTTTTTCTCATCCTTTGAAATGGATAGTTCCTCAATATAAGAGCATTTATCAAAACAATCAGAGTTAGTCAAAGAGTCCAAAGAAACATTCGGGTTTGGAGACTCAATATAAACATCTCCCAACAACTCACGACTATTTTGAAGCATTTGTTCATGAGAATCAAAATATATTCTCTCCTCCTTTACCATAGCATGAGTGGACTCACTATACAACTTGGATAACCTTTTTAAACGTTTTAAACTACGACCAATATCAAGAAACAGTTCATAAAATTTGTCATAAAAAACCATGCTCGGTTGATCAACAAAATCATCACGGTTTTGATAAAACTTTGGATAACTTTTTCTCAACAATTTGTCAGCAACAAAATACCAAAAATAAAGCAAAAAATTCACATGAAAGAAGGGGCTTTGATACCAAATGACATGCCTAAAAAATGGTGAACTTTGAAAGCACATGAAAATCAGACTTGTATTGTTTTGCTGGAAATGAACAACAACTTTGAACCGCAAAAACTCAATTAGTAATTGGACTTAGGGGCTGAAATTTTGACAGCTTCTAGCCCTAGATGTTGAAAAAAAGTCGTCAAAATATCACGCAAAGATTCCCTAAGGAACGGAAGATATGTTGGATGGAGTGTTGACTGCTCGGGTTGGAACAAGCAATTTTTCCTAAACAGCTTTGCTCCCACTTGGGGATGATGCAACTTCAATGGATGGAGATGAGAGTTTCTACACTCTTACTGCTAATTTCCACTCCTAAGAAGGAGAGAAAAGTGTTGTACAAGAAAATTCACCTACAGTCACTAATGATGGATTCACTCTTCATACAACTCACTTAGATATTCTTCACCAAGAAAGAGGCATGACAACTTAAAAGAAACTTCAAGCTTTGGGAAGGAGACTTCACCACGAAATTTTCATTCAACTTCAGCAGAAGGAAACAGCTGATAATGAAGGTTAAAAACCTCTCAATAACATGGTCCAATGAGCTTACAAAATAAAACTCCCAAAGGGGGGTAAAAGTTTGGACCACTTAAAGCATGTTTCTCCTTTTTGAGTAAAAGGGACATGTCCCTTTCTACTACACAAAAAAGTTCAAAAATTAACCCTAAAAACATGAAACTTCAGCCATAAACTAATGCCTAAAATTGAAGGAAAACAACTATTAAACATTACATCAAAACTCCTTCAACTTCGGATTTGGCCAAGAAGATGCTCGCTCGGGTAGCTCTCATTCTGGGTTCCTTGGAAAAACAGAGCTCTCAGTAATAGGTCAATTTGACAAGGCAATTGATGTCCAAATTCTTTGATACAACTCATTCTAGAAACTTTGCGATATTAGCTACATTCTTTATTAAGCACACTTGTTGTAATAAAGTTGGCAAGACTGTCGAATATGCCAAATATGTCGAATATGTAAGAGCAAGGTCACTTGAACAATTGAATATCTTTAAGGCTCATTCTTTCATGATAACCTACAAAATAAACATTAGAAATAAGGTTAGAAAATCTCAGCTTGATGGTGGATGGTTGGATCCCGTGACACATCAAGGTGACTCGATTTTCAAGACGGGAATCTGATCACCCAGTCTAAGACTATATTTGACATCGAAAGTTTTAATGATAAATACATAGTCAAATCCATGTAAAGAAATCTTTAACAGATAGTGCAATAATATAAAGTACTCAACAATATTCTATCGTGTAGGAAAATAAATTAAACTACTTAATTTTTACCAAAGAATACAAATAAAGTTCTAACAGCAAATGAAATACTAGCAGCCTCTTCCGATCTCTGCTGAAGCTAACTTCTTTTCTCTTTACTTGTTAGGAGGGGGCCTTTGGGGTGAGTAACTAACTCATTAGAAAGATTATGCCTAATGCATCTCAATTTAAAAATGAGTTTCTTTATTTCAAAACCGTGATTAAACTTCAAAACTATGCATGAGTTTTATTAAAAATTGTTAAGGAAACCTCTTTTATTCGTTTTATCAAAATCGGCTCCATGAGCTTTCAGTGAGGTTATTTTACAGAACCTTGCCACGTACATAGGTGGTTATACAACGAATATACCATTTTCTACATAAAGTGTCCTTAGTGAAAATGGATTGTCACAGGACCACTCTGACACACTAGCTGATATGCCCACGATCTCGATCTATCGAGCACAAGTCAATGTATGTATTTATTTTATCTATTTTATCTAACAAATGGATTTATGGAATTTTGTAGGGAAATTGCCTCAATGCTTGAAGTGAATCAAAGAAAAAATAATTTGTTTTCCTTAATTCAAATCATGTAAACAAGCCTTATACTTAATTTGTATATTTTTAGAAAACTTTAGTTTTGTTTAAAACTTGTTAATTAACAAACTTTAGCCTTTTAGAATGTATATTTTTGTAATAGTCTTCGAAGGATGGCAAACCAAGCTGAACAGGACTGAACCAAGGGCTGAACCAAGTGAACCGGCCAAACCAAAGGAGATACAAAGCTGAACCAAGGTGCAAGAGTTGAACCGGCCTGGAGTGCATTTCCAGCGAACCGAACCGCACCTGCGCACAAAAGACGTCCAACAGCTACATTTCTAGCCGTTGCCCGACGAACCTGCAGAGCTCCTCCTCCTTCTTCACCGTTTCCCTCCTGTATTTAAGCTCCACTGTAGCTTTATAATCGGGTTAGCCATAGTTACGATTTTTTGGAAAACCAGAGAGGTTGTTTCGTCTGTCATAGTTTTCTCCGTGAAGAGAGAGTTTCTCTCTCGGCCTAGCCGGCGCCCAGAGCCTGATGGCTTCACCCAAGTCTTCCTCGAGCTCAAGGTTGCTGGGAGGAATACTCAGTCGTCGGAAGGCGGCGAAACCTTCGTTCCCGAACGCTGTCATTTCCTTCCCGAAGGAGTGTCTGCCGAGAGCTTTAATCGTAGCTCTTTGGCCAGCTGAGGGCCATTCACCTCCACCCCCATTTCCTTCACCTTGTCGGCCTTCTCTGCTGTAGAGAAACCGATTTGTTCACTCGCCCACATCACCGAATGCATCTTTCCATTTTTACATTTTCTCCTCTATTTTTCGTTGTTTTCGTGTCTGTTTTTGGGTGTTCACAGAGTACCGATCATGGTTTTTATCCTAAGTCTTCCGTTTGCATATTTTTGCTCCATTTACAGACCCGTAGCCCATCATTTGGTATCAGAGCTTTAGTGCTCATTGGTTGCAAAATTTCGGGTTGAAATTTCGTTCTCTATTTTGTCATCTCCATGTGTGTTGTGTTTATGTTATTGTTTCTCTGTTTCTTTCTGTGTTTTAGTGTCTCATAATCACTCTTGTTTCACCCACAACACTCCTATTTAATTTCATTTTCAATTTTGTTTGGTGTCAAACACGTTTATCTCTAGTTTTGGTGTTTATGTTCTGTGTTGTTCTGTCGCCCAGAGTCTATTCTGTCTTGGTTTTCATTTTTGTTGTTGAAATGTGTTGTGTTTTGTTCATGTTTCTGTTTAAGCTTGCTATTCTGTCTTGTTTAAATTTGTGTTGCTTGCTGATTTTAGCTTGCTGCTTAGTTTAAGCTTGTTAATAACATGTTCATTTTTTTTTCTTTCTGCCTTATGATCAACATGTTAATTGTAACGACTGACGGGCTCCGCCCCTACCAGCCGTGCAGTGCCCCTCGATGGGCCAGCTGCCACGTGTGTCCATACAGGCCGTCCACGTGTACTCACGATCTTCTCCCCCCCTGAAGGGAGTTTTTGCCTTCCCCCCACTCGAACCCAAGACCTCAGAGACTAGTACCTGGGCTACAAGTGAGGAGTACCACTTGAGCTAACTTGAGCTTGTAGCCCAAGTACTAGTCCCTGAGGTCTTGGGTTCGAGTGGGGGGAAGGCAAAAACTCCCTTCAGGGGGGAGAAGATCGTGAGTACACGTGGGATGGCTTTCGGGAAACCACGTGGCAGCAGGCCCATCGGGGGGCACTGCACGGCCTAGCCCATCGAGGGGTTGGGTCGTTACATTAATTGCTGTATTGTTTTATTTTACGTTGTTTAGCATGTGATAAATTCTCTTTTAGCTGAGTGTTTGTGTCAAACATGTTTAGCTTAGGATTTGTTTCCGTTTTGTGTTGGTTTTGGAGAATTTTAGAAATCTGTTTTTTTTTTCTAAGTTTAAAAATCTGTTTGTGTTTATATCGGTTATGTTTTACTGTTCCTTATAGATTGTTTGGGTTGTTAACTGTTGCTGTGTCTTGTTTAGATGGCCTTTGTCTGTTTTGTGTTTGTCTGTCACTGATGGTACATCATATGCATGTCTACTTGGGTTTACAGAACTTTGGGTGTTTAACTTTGAAAGCATGTTGTTGTCTGTTCACTCCTGTTTCACCATTTGCAACATGTTTGAAATCTGTTTAAGGTGCAGCCGAGAAAAGCATGTAATAAAGCTGAAATTTACCAAGTTATTATTGCTCTCTTTCACCATTTCAAATGTTGTTATTCCCTATAGTTTTAGGACAAATTGTTGCAGCATATTTTCATTAAAACTGTGGTGAATATTTTGCTCTAAATCGTTTAAAAAAAACATGCAAGAAAACTGTTTCTAATCAACTTTGTTTGCCTCTTTGCTGAATTCTGTTTGTTGTTTTTTCCTACAGCAAAGTACTTGTATCATTTCTAGCATTTTAAAGATTAAACAAGAGAGAAAATGAAGACAAAATATAATTCTAAATCTGTTCTCTGTTGTTCTTGTTTTCTAAAATGTTTTCATTGGTTTCTGTATTCTTTTTTTTTCCTGTTTGCTGAGTATGCTGCAGAATCTCTTGCTACTCTGTTAAGAATCAATCATCAAGGTTAAATGCTGGGATTTAAGTGATAAATTTGCAGCACCCATTTTCTGTTTTAGGAGCATGTTTAGGTGTTTTGTTTGTTGTTCAATTGCTAAGAGGTTTAGCATTTGAACCATGCATTTTGGATTAGTTCTAGTTGCTGTTTTTTGCGTATTTTTAGACTCTGCTTGTGTGTGTTTTTCGTAACGTTTGTTGTGCAGTTTGTAACCATCTCCCAAGGCAAGAGGCCTCCTTAATTGGTAATTTTGGAGTTGTCAAATGTTTTGCTTAAAAGGTATTCTCCTGTCCACTTTTAGTTTAGGTTTATTTGGAGACTCTTTGGAACTGTTGACCGAGAGCAACTTGTGTTTTATTTTTGTATGTGTTTGAATTTTCTATTTTTTGAAAGTACATTGCTATGACAATTAGCTAATATGATTTTTCCATCTTAACCTCATGTTACTGATTAGCTAGCATGAATTAACCATGACTCGTATCTGTTTAATTTTCAGAATGTTTTCTTGAAAAGCATGTTCTATTTGTTGTGTTGTGTAAGTATTTAAATTTGCCATTTATTTGGATTTCATTACTGTGAAATTATATGATATGACTTGTCCATCTTAACCTCATGTTTCTGGTCAGTAAGCATGAACTAACCAAATCTCATATCTGTTTAATTTCGGGATGTTATTCTTGAATAAAAGCAAGTTCTAATGTTGTGTTTTTTAGTCTTAATTTTTGTTTCGTTTAGGTGATTGTTTATGGATATTTGTTTCTGTTTTTAGAACCATGTTTAGTTGTTTAAGTTATGTTGGCAAAATTAATTTACATAGAGAATGAATTAGAAAATGAAATGCTAAAATTGAATTCTCATGTTAATTTACATTTTGTTAAAATTATTGTGTTGTTTGGGTATTTTCCAAATGTGTTTTAGTTTGTGTTTTTGTTTTGTTTAATCTTTTAGTTGTCTCATGTCTAGGAGAGTTTGTTGTGTTAATTTGATGTCCAAATTGACATTGTTTTGTTTAGACTTTTCTAAGATGTTTAGTTAAAATTCTAGTTTAGAATTTTCTGGTTTTTTTAGTTTTTGTTCATACTTTGGACTTGCACAATTTTCTGCTTGTAGTGAATTTAGATTTGAAATTTCTACAGCATGTTCATTATATTATGACTAACCCCTGTTAAAATTTCAGGTTATTCCAAGTTGAATTGTGCTAATTTCTGTTTAGGATACTTTAGGTTGTTTAGAAATTTTTCTGGTTTTGAGTTTAAATTTCCTGAACTTTGAGCTTGCATAACTTTCTGCTCATGTTGAATCTAGATTTGAAAATTTGATAGCATGTTAATCATCTGGTTTGCTAATCTCTGTTAAATTTTCAGTAATATTGGAGCAGATTTGTGTTAGTTTTTCTGTTTAGGAAATTATGTTATTTTTATGTGTTTTGTGCACTGTTTTGAGCTTTCAATTTCTGTTTTGTCTTTAGAGCATCTAAAATATTATGTAAATGTTTTTACCATGCTTATTTGTATTTTAAACTTTGCTTTAATTCCGTCTTTAGTTGATGCTTAATTTAGAATTGCTAGGTTGATTAAATTGAGCCAAATTACTGTAAAATTGGATTTAAAATTCTGGTTTACTATGTTTCTTGGATCTGTTTTTGATTCCTATTATGATGGATCTAACTTGTGTTTAATTGATGTTTAGTATCAAGTCTTTGAGTCATTGATGTTAAATTAAATTTAGAATGAAAGCATGAACTAAATTGCATGTTAAATAGAGCTTGGCAAATTCTATTTCAACATGTTTTATAATTCTGTTTTGAAATCTTATTTGATTGCATCAAGTTGAGTGTCTTTGTTTTGTTTAGGGCTATGTCCGACCTTTTTAACAAAAGCATGTCATATATTATCTTGTTAGTCACTTAGGATTGACTTGTATCGTCGAGTGATCCGTTTTTGTAACACCCCGAGTCTTCAGACCCGGTTTTCGTTACCCATGACATGGAACCGGTCTAAGAGAATTTACGAAAAATTTTAAATTTTCTCTCAATGATGACAAATCCATCTTTAACCCTCGACTTTACAGCGGAAAACTCATTGAATAACTATCATTCATAAAATAGATAAAATAATAAAACATTGGCTGAGAGAATTGAAACCCAATAGGCATCTACGATCGCAAACTACAAAACAATACTACTCACATCATCCGATCACAAAACGACAAATCACTTTTGCTCACATCATCTGGTCACAAATGACAAATCACTTTTGCTCACATCATCCAGTCACAAACGACAAATCACTTTTGCTCACATCATCCGGTCACAAACGACAAAAGAAACTATACACACTTCATCCGAAAACAAGATCTACATCTACCGATTGACATGTGCATCTCGCGTGACTCATTAAAACTTCATCCGTTTGCTAAACGACAAAACTTATACACACTCAATCCGATAAAATAAACAACATCATCCGATAGAAGACATCATCCGATGGAAGACATCATCCGATGGAAGATATCATCCGATAGAAGCATCCGATAGAAGACATCATCCGATGGAAGATATCATCCGATAGAAGACATCATCCGATGGAAGATATCATCCGATAGAAGACATCATCCGATGGAAGATATCATCCGATAGAAGACATCATCCGATGGAAGATATCATCCGATAGAAGACATCATCCGATGGAAGATATCATCCGATAGAAGACATCATCCGATGGAAGATATCATCCGATAGAAGACATCATCCGATGGAAGATATCATCCGATAGAAGACATCATCCGATGGAAGATATCATCCGATAGAAGACATCATCCGATGGAAGATATCATCCGATAGAAGACATCATCCGATGGAAGATATCATCCGATAGAAGACATCATCCGATGGAAGATATCATCCGATAGAAGACATCATCCGATGGAAGATATCATCCGATAGAAGACATCATCCGATGGAAGATATCATCCGATAGAAGACATCATCCGATGGAAGATATCATCCGATAGAAGACATCATCCGATGGAAGATATCATCCGATAGAAGACATCATCCGATGGAAGATATCATCCGATAGAAGACATCATCCGATGGAAGATATCATCCGATAGAAGACATCATCCGATGGAAGATATCATCCGATAGAAGACATCATCCGATGGAAGATATCATCCGATAGAAGACATCATCCGATGGAAGATATCATCCGATAGAAGACATCATCCGATGGAAGATATCATCCGATAGAAGACATCATCCGATGGAAGATATCATCCGATAGAAGACATCATCCGATGGAAGATATCATCCGATAGAAGACATCATCCGATGGAAGATATCATCCGATAGAAGACATCATCCGATGGAAGATATCATCCGATAGAAGACATCATCCGATGGAAGATATCATCCGATAGAAGACATCATCCGATGGAAGATATCATCCGATAGAAGACATCATCCGATGGAAGATATCATCCGATAGAAGACATCATCCGATGGAAGATATCATCCGATAGAAGACATCATCCGATGGAAGATATCATCCGATAGAAGACATCATCCGATGGAAGATATCATCCGATAGAAGACATCATCCGATGGAAGATATCATCCGATAGAAGACATCATCCGATGGAAGATATCATCCGATAGAAGACATCATCCGATGGAAGATATCATCCGATAGAAGACATCATCCGATGGAAGATATCATCCGATAGAAGACATCATCCGATGGAAGATATCATCCGATAGAAGACATCATCCGATGGAAGATATCATCCGATAGAAGACATCATCCGATGGAAGATATCATCCGATAGAAGACATCATCCGATGGAAGATATCATCCGATAGAAGACATCATCCGATGGAAGATATCATCCGATAGAAGACATCATCCGATGGAAGATATCATCCGATAGAAGACATCATCCGATGGAAGATATCATCCGATAGAAGACATCATCCGATGGAAGATATCATCCGATAGAAGACATCATCCGATGGAAGATATCATCCATCGACAGACACGAACCCCTGACTTTTACCCACAGAGGACATCCTGAATTTCTCAACTCCCAACACGATTAACACAAACTTGTATTGACACAAACCATAGACGTATTCTGAGTATGCATAGCGGAAGACTTAAATAAACAAATCATTCACAACCCAGAAATCAGTTAGACAAGTTTACTAGTATTCAGCATTTTTAAGAAAAATTCATCATACTTAAACTTCAATATTCATAAACCTTACTAATATCTTAAAGGTAACAACCAGAGATCATAATCGCCTTTCCAGCCACACACTGTCACCCTGAGCACCATCCAGCAACCAGACTTAGGCATCTTCACTGATTTGAAATCCTCACCTGATTGTTCTTCACCTACATCATAAGGTTTAAACTATAAGCCTAATGCTTAGTAAGGAGTGCAATGCTAATATGTATGCATGAATGCACAAATTAAAGGAAACACATGTTCATGATCTTTTCGTGTTCTTGTTCTTGTTCATCGTTTTCATCATATGGATTAAGGGAGGATTTGTGCCGAAAAGGGGGTTGATAGTGAGAGTGTACATAGTCCCTTTCGGGTCGTATTCATGGTCCTCCTTTTGGACAGTGACATACGGCAAACCGCCCCCAACCCCCTCTTAATCCTTGTTGCATAAGTTTCATATTCATTTCTTGTTCATAGGGAAAATCATGCTTTTAAAACGTTTTCATATGCATGAGAAAGATTCGTGATGCATGAGCATGAACATTCTAGAATCATCAGGCTACAGAGCAAGTCATTTATTCGTTAAAGATCACAACATCAATTCGAGTACCATAACCAACCAGATATTAACACAGATACATTTAACATCATAAACAACACCTCTACTTAATACCCTTGAGATGTAGGGCCCTAATGGCCGGAAATCTTACTCACTCACTTACCTGGTTCCCTTAGTAAAACTTGAGCACCTTTCTTCAAACTTCTTCACCTAGAAACATTTCACATTACAGTGTTAAATCAAAATCCTAAAAGTTCTAACCGAAAGTCATCCTAGATTCTAACTTATATGTTTCTAAATCTTCCTAGTCGAGCGCCTAATGCGTACAGATTAAGCTTCCAAAAATATCTAAATAACTAGATTCAACTTAGCAGATAAACACAGATTATAAATGTTACTACAATAACCCAACCATTGAAGAATCTGAAACCCCAAGTTCTAGCTGAAAACAGAACCCTAAGAAACTATCCAATAACTACATTGTCTAAGTCTTACCTAGAGCGTGGATTGTCGAAATGAATACTGAAGAATCGATCGTTGGTGGAGGAGTAGCTGGCCGAGAGAGAGAGGAAGAGCTTTGGAGAAAATGGAGAAATCGCCGAGAGAGGAAATGTCGGCTACAGTGGGGTTTAATGAGGTTTAAAGATTTCCATTTTCTATATATATTAACTAAAATCCAACTTAATTACAGACTTGCCACCCAACCTAGTTTCTCTCAACTTGTAATAAATATGTCTTGACATTAAATTTAAAATCATAAAGGTTAATAAAAGGGTGACAATCAAAATGGTTAAGAAAATCACCTGGCCGGAATTGTCGAGTGTTACAGTTTTTGTGGCCAAGAGCTTTCCTTTGTGGGCCGTTGGTATTGTCCGAGGTTTACCGCTGGCCATTGGGTCCGACAGATCACCGTGTGAGGCAGTCGCCTATAAAGGGTGTGGGATAGTGTGACGATTTCCACAAAAGTTCTAGAGGGTTGCCTAGACCCAATAGCTTATCATTGATATTAGTTGCAAGTTTATTTTCTTTGATTAACTTACTTGATTTGTTGTGCTGTTTGATTAAATGTTTAAGACTTTTAGATTGAGTCTTGTGCCTAGTGTTGTTGTGCTAATTGTGTATTAAGTCTTTGGTTAGTAGCAAGAGATATGCATGACTAATCTTTGATCTAATTAGTGATTGGTACCTAAACAAACCACTTTGTTTGTATTGTTTGTTTGTTTGTCTTTGTTTAGGACTTAAATTTAGAGTCTAGTGCTTGGTCAATTAGTTTATTTATTGTTGGCCAAGGTAAAGATAAAAAAAATATATATGCATATTGTTTTATCTTTTGAGGATTGTTTAGCTTTCTACTCATTAATGACTTTTGGCAACAGATACGTGAGGAGTTGGATGAATTTGCGGCAACAAGGTATGTTCCCATGAAACCTTACTTGAATTTCTTTTGGAATTAGTTGAATAGTAGGTTGATTAGATGAATTATATGTTTGAGATCAACTTCTTGTATGTTCTTGCTATATTTGGATATCATGTTTACTAATTCTTGTATGAGCTTGATTTAAATTTGATTGAAAGAACTAAGAGAAGAATTTTATGATCCAGAATTGTTGTTGCCACTTGTTTAGAAAGAATCCTAACTCTCATTACTATTTGAATGAACTAGTTCCTGAGTTTGGAATAAAATTTGAATTGCATGATAATCTTTGTTTAATTCTTATTGTTCTAGGTTTATCTAAGTGGAATGAAACCAAGTATTGTGTAATACCCGGCTTTTCGGGATATTAATATTTTAATATAAATGGTATTTTTGTAAATATATCAAATTAAGCTCGTTTTACGAAAAGAAAGTTTTATTACGATCCTAATGATTAATAAGAATTTTAAGAAAATTACGAGAATTTTCGAAGTAGTAACGCTTAATTCCGAGTAATTACGTTTCTCGAAATGTAAATGACATTTTAGTAAAAATAGTAAACGGGGTCCGATTTGTGAACGGACAGTTTTAATAAATCCCAAATAATAAGTATGACTTATTGGTGAAATAGAAAAATTTGGAGAAACCAAATAGCTAGTTAATTAACGAAACAAAGAACGAAACAAATATAAAATAGAAGAAAGAGCAAAATGGTAATTTGCCAAAGTAATTTTATAAAAATAACTTAAATCCTCTTCTCCCTCATTTCTTTCTTCCTGCGCGAGAAAACGAGAGAGCGAAGCTCTCTGCCATCGACGGTTCTCCTCCATTTCGACCTCCGTTTCTCCTCTGACCGATCTCCGTTCTTCACGTTTTCTCCTCCGATCAACGTTTTAGGTAAGATTCTACAGCTTTCGGACGTTAGTTTTCAGTTTTAACGAAGTTATACGGTTAGGGTTTTCGTTTAGGGTTTCGTTAAAAACGCGATTTAGGGTTCGAGATTGATAGGTTTATCGAGTTTATGGATATAAAGGACGTATTGAACGTTATTGGACGAAGTTAAACTAATTTGTGAGAAATGTTAAATTTAATGAATTTCGGGTTTTTGGAAAAGCTCGTTATTGGATGTTTCGTAGAATCGAGCGCGAATTGGTTGTTGAAATGCCTCGATTAATTAAGTTATAGCTATAGAAGAATTTTCTTAGTTAAGGATTTCATTAATTTGGATATTAACGGTTCAAACGCATTTTATTAATAATTGTTGTGAATTGCCCTTAGGTGAACCACGCTCGTGGACGGAGTTAGCATTCAACGGACGTCAGGTAAGTTCTCATGACTTACTCTGGCCGATTGGCCTACACCGTACGTCGAAGTCGCGTCGAGGATCTTAGTGGATTGTTTGTTTTAAATTGCTTTGGTTGGGTAGTTAGATTAGTCGTTTATTAGGTTATGTTTTATTCGTCTTGATGGTATGCATGTTGGTTGTTTATTTTATATTTATATCTGTTCATGTATCATAGTTTTAAAAACGTCATGAAAACGAATTTATGCATAGTTTTCATGAAAAAGAAATGCACGTAAAAGCAAGTAAAGTATCATGTAAACAACCCTCTGTATGTGGTTATCGGGGTGAGGTTCAGACCCGGCGTTCCGTGGTGAGCGGGTTTCCCTCCCTTCAGATGGTGTCGGCTGTCTAACCGCTTGACGGGTCCTATCCATCTGCCGAGTGATAGGCTTCGGTAACCAAAAGAATGTCACAGTGAGAATGAATGAATGAGGAAATGCATGAGTGACGGTGTTATAAAAATTGGACATACATGTTCATGCATAAGCATTTACGTAGAACTTACTGAGCCTTTAGCTCATAGTGTGTCTGTATGGTGTAGGTGATCGTGATACAGGTGAGGATGAGATCCCTCCACCCGAGACATGAACGGTTGAAGAAAGATGGTGTGTGGGAGTGTGCTGGGCAGTCGGTGCGCATTTTGACCCGTGGGGATGTAGGTATTTGTTTTGGGGACACCATATGAATTGTATAGCTGAACATATTAGGATGTTTGGATCTGGTAGTGGATAAGTTTATGTTTGATGTTTTAAACGTGTTGGAAACCTGTTTTATAAACTGTTTTGGTAATCTTTAAAATAGGTGGAAATGCTCAGTTTTTAAACAGATCCACGAAGTTTGTTTTCACGAAAGTTTATTATGTTTTAAACACGTTTTAAAATATGTTTTGGGTCGTTTAACCGGTGGTTGATAACATGAGAAAAGAGTTAAGTTTTGTTGAAGAGTTTAGAGCTTATATGGATGAGAAGAAACGTGAATGGAATGAGAAAAGAATGAAGGTAGTGTAGGAGGTTTGCTCTCTGGAATCGGATTCCAGAGAGTAATCAGGATCGCCCAAGTGGGCGATCGATCGCCATAATGTGGGGCGATCGATCGCCTCTTATTGGTTAGTTTGGGCGATCGATCGCCGGCAGGATCGCCCAAGTGGGCGATCGATCGCCCATAATGTGGGCGATCGATCGCCCATAATGTGGGGCGATCGATCGCCTCTTATTGGTTAGTTTGGGCGATCGATCGCCCATAATGTGGGGCGATCGATCGCCCATAATGTGGGGCGATCGATCGCCCATAATGTGGGGCGATCGATCGCCTCTTATTGGTTAGTTTGGGCGATCGATCGCCCATAATGTGGGGCGATCGATCGCCCATAATGTGGGGCGATCGATCGCCCATAATGTGGGGCGATCGATCGCCCATAATGTGGGGCGATCGATCGCCCATAATGTGGGGCGATCGATCGCCCATAATGTGGGGCGATCGATCGCCCATAATGTGGGGCGATCGATCGCCCATAATGTGGGGCGATCGATCGCCCATAATGTGGGGCGATCGATCGCCCATAATGTGGGGCGATCGATCGCCCATAATGTGGGGCGATCGATCGCCCATAATGTGGGGCGATCGATCGCCCATAATGTGGGGCGATCGATCGCCTCTTATTGGTTAGTTTGGGCGATCGATCGCCCATAATGTGGGGCGATCGATCGCCCATAATGTGGGGCGATCGATCGCCCATAATGTGGGGCGATCGATCGCCCATAATGTGGGGCGATCGATCGCCCATAATGTGGGGCGATCGATCGCCCATAATGTGGGGCGATCGATCGCCCATAATGTGGGGCGATCGATCGCCCATAATGTGGGGCGATCGATCGCCTCTTATTGGTTAGTTTGGGCGATCGATCGCCCATAATGTGGGGCGATCGATCGCCTCTTATTGGTTAGTTTGGGCGATCGATCGCCTCTTATTGGTTAGTTTGGGCGATCGATCGCCTCTTATTGGTTAGTTTGGGCGATCGATCGCCCATAATGTGGGGCGATCGATCGCCCATAATGTGGGGCGATCGATCGCCCATAATGTGGGGCGATCGATCGCCCATAATGTGGGGCGATCGATCGCCCATAATGTGGGGCGATCGATCGCCCATAATGTGGGGCGATCGATCGCCCATAATGTGGGGCGATCGATCGCCTCTTATTGGTTAGTTTGGGCGATCGATCGCCTCTTATTGGTTAGTTTGGGCGATCGATCGCCTCTTATTGGTTAGTTTGGGCGATCGATCGCCTCTTATTGGTTAGTTTGGGCGATCGATCGCCCATAATGTGGGGCGATCGATCGCCCATAATGTGGGGCGATCGATCGCCCATAATGTGGGGCGATCGATCGCCTCTTATTGGTTAGTTTGGGCGATCGATCGCCTCTTATTGGTTAGTTTGGGCGATCGATCGCCCATAATGTGGGGCGATCGATCGCCCATAATGTGGGGCGATCGATCGCCCATAATGTGGGGCGATCGATCGCCCATAATGTGGGGCGATCGATCGCCCATAATGTGGGGCGATCGATCGCCCATAATGTGGGGCGATCGATCGCCCATAATGTGGGGCGATCGATCGCCCATAATGTGGGGCGATCGATCGCCTCTTATTGGTTAGTTTGGGCGATCGATCGCCTCTTATTGGTTAGTTTGGGCGATCGATCGCCCATAATGTGGGGCGATCGATCGCCCATAATGTGGGGCGATCGATCGCCCATAATGTGGGGCGATCGATCGCCCATAATGTGGGGCGATCGATCGCCCATAATGTGGGGCGATCGATCGCCTCTTATTGGTTAGTTTGGGCGATCGATCGCCCATAATGTGGGGCGATCGATCGCCCATAATGTGGGGCGATCGATCGCCCATAATGTGGGGCGATCGATCGCCCATAATGTGGGGCGATCGATCGCCCATAATGTGGGGCGATCGATCGCCTCTTATTGGTTAGTTTGGGCGATCGATCGCCCATAATGTGGGGCGATCGATCGCCCATAATGTGGGGCGATCGATCGCCCATAATGTGGGGCGATCGATCGCCCATAATGTGGGGCGATCGATCGCCCATAATGTGGGGCGATCGATCGCCCATAATGTGGGGCGATCGATCGCCTCTTATTGGTTAGTTTGGGCGATCGATCGCCCATAATGTGGGGCGATCGATCGCCTCTTATTGGTTAGTTTGGGCGATCGATCGCCCATAATGTGGGGCGATCGATCGCCTCTTATTGGTTAGTTTGGGCGATCGATCGCCCATAATGTGGGGCGATCGATCGCCCATAATGTGGGGCGATCGATCGCCCATAATGTGGGGCGATCGATCGCCCATAATGTGGGGCGATCGATCGCCCATAATGTGGGGCGATCGATCGCCCATAATGTGGGGCGATCGATCGCCCATAATGTGGGGCGATCGATCGCCCATAATGTGGGGCGATCGATCGCCCATAATGTGGGGCGATCGATCGCCCATAATGTGGGGCGATCGATCGCCCATAATGTGGGGCGATCGATCGCCCATAATGTGGGGCGATCGATCGCCCATAATGTGGGGCGATCGATCGCCCATAATGTGGGGCGATCGATCGCCCATAATGTGGGGCGATCGATCGCCCATAATGTGGGGCGATCGATCGCTTAATTTGAATATGTTAGTTTTAAACAGTTTTAACTCCGCACAACGTTATTAAAGTTTATAAACGTAAGGATAAAAAAAATAATAAAAAATAATACGGTAAAAATTAAGATACGGGTAGGGTCGCTACATATTGTTTTCTTCATTTTTAAATGATAAATCCTAGCTCATTTGCTTAGTAGAAAATTCATTCTCTTGAGTTTTGGATTGAGGCTTAACTTATGCTAAGTTTGATTTTAAACTTTTATTCTTTTGATGGATTTAAAATTAGGTGAACCAAGCGTTGTTTTTAAAATGGTAATTTTCATATTTGTGGTTCACTATTGATTTGATAGCTTAGTTAGAAAATAAAATTGTTCAATTATTCTTGCATGAATCTTATGCCATTATCATGTATGCTTGTTTCTAAATCGTTGAAATGAACAATTATTCTTGAAATTTATTTGAGACCATTGTGGATGGTGAAATGAGTTTTTTCAACTTTATGATAACTATGTTTTTGTGCCTACTATGGATTGTGCTTAAACAATTTTAGTAAAATTTTTATCCTAAGTGTTGTAACATCTTCCATAATATTCAACTATTGGATTTGATGTCAAATCCTCAAGAACCGGAAGGGGATGATATGCCCACGACCTTGATTCATCGAACACAAGTCAAGGTATGTATTTATTTTATCTAACTAATGGACTTGTGGAATTTTGTAGGTAAATTGCCTCAAGGCTTGAAGTGAATCAAAAAAGAAGGAATTTGTTTTTCTAAAATTTAAATCATGTAAACAAACCTTGTATTTAATTTGTATATTTTTAGGAAACTTTAGTTTTGTTTAAAAC
This sequence comes from Begonia masoniana, assembly GCA_022432975.1. NCBI lineage: Eukaryota > Viridiplantae > Streptophyta > Magnoliopsida > Cucurbitales > Begoniaceae > Begonia > Begonia masoniana. Next base: position 24,505,100 of record CM039508.1, on the reverse strand, counting down.
TTGTTAATTGGCAAACTTTAGCCTTTTAGAATGTATATTTTTGTAATAGTCTTCAAAGAATGGCAAACCAAGAGAGGAACCAAGCTGAACCGGCCAAATCAAGAGAGGAACCAAGCTGAACGGGACTGAACCAAGTGAACCGGTCAAACCAAAGGAGAAACAAAGCTGAACCAAGGTGCGAGAGTTGAACCGACCTGGAGTGCATTTCCATCGAACCGAACCGCGCCTGCGCACAGAAGATGTCCAACGGCTACATTTCTAGCCGTTGCCCGACGAACTTGCAGAGCTCCTCCTCCTTCTTCTTCACCGTTTCCCTCCTGTATTTAAGCTCCACTGTAGCTTTGTAATCGGGTTAGCCACAGTTACAAATTTTTGGAAAACCAGAGAGGTTATTTCATCTGTCGGAGTTTTCTCCGTGAAGAGAGAGTTTCTCTCTCGGCCTAGCCGGCGCCCAGAGCCTGATGGCTTCACCTAAGTCTTCCTCGAGCTCAAGGTTGCTTGGAGGAATACTCAGTTGCCAGAAGGCGGCGAAACCTTTATTCCCGAATGCTGCCATTTCCTTCCCGAAGGAGTGTCTGCCGAGAGCTTTAATCGTAGCTCTTCGGCCAGCTGAGGGCCATTCACCTCCACCCCCATTTCCTTCACCTTGTCGGCCTTCTCTGCTGTAGAGAAACCGATTTGTTCACTCACCCACATCACCGAATGCATCTTTCCATTTTTACATTCTCTCCTTTGTTTTTTGTTGTTTTCGTGTCTGTTTTTGGGGTGTTCACAGAGCACTGATCATGGTTTTTATCTTAAGTCTTCCGCTTGCATATTTTTGCTCCATTTACAGACCCGTAGCCCATCACTAGCACACAAAAGAAGGTGACCCAAAGACCAAACAACGTCTCATAAGACCAAAGGAAACCGTGACGGCGATCCAAGAATCCAGGCCATCACCCGAGTGACCCGCGATCGACAATTAGCCTTGAATCAACTCGAACCATTACACACCTGATCAGGTTTAGGGATTCAAAACCAAATGAGTGCATCATCACCGCTCTACAGCCAATTTTTCATATACATATATACAATATCACCTTCACGCAACAGAAGGGATAACATGATAGTCTCGTGATACTTGACACCAAGACTTCCCAAAGTATCAAGAGGGTTCATCCCCTTAACATAACACAACAAAAATATCTATCATGTATGCTGTAAAATAAACATGAAAAAAGCATACGTACTTATTCGTATAAAACAAACGTGCTAGCAACAAGTCCCGTTATGTTTTTACAGATGGCAACTCACCAAAATAAGGTTTTCAAAAACATGTTATGCAATGCATAAAGAATAAAATCTCTATCTCGACAGTGATTACTCCTCTTCTTTATAGGAGTGGCAACCTCTGACACTAACTCAAAATCAGCAAACTCGTTTGAATCTAAAAACAAATCAAAGTTATTAAAATCTCACTCAACTCTAAGGAAAACAAAAAAAGATAGGTTCTACACTTAGACTAGGACACCAAAACAATTTATCTAAAAACAAAGTCATGTGGTCCACACATCTAAGTTCTCCGGTTGATACTTACAAGTGGGGGTCGATCCACCTGTTGACATTATTAACAATCGGATTAACCCACGGTCAACACTTCCTTCACACAATCAACACTTCATACCTCTCGGATTTAACCATCAAACAGCCTAGCGATCGACACTTCCCTCAAAGTGTCGAAACCTTTGAGCCCTTGAATCAAATTTCTAATTACGCTAGCGATCAACACTTCACTCGAAGTGTCCACACCTTCGAGCTCTCGAGTTTTGCAGGAATATGATCGATCGACTCTTCCCTTGAAATGTCGACCTCTGAGTCGATTCTAGTGAAGGGGAGCTCACCTAAAATTGTAACATTAAATCCAAAAACGTAGCGCTTAAAACGACTTACCTTCTAATCTCCTTCACAAATTTAGATACGGAGGTCCCGACAACTTTTCCTTCCCTCCAAAGTCAACGCTTTGCACAATCCACAAATTACCTCACTCTCCCTCTCTTCTTCTCTCTAGCGACGCCCAAGTGAGGAGAGTAGGGTTTCTCCACCATATTTATCAAAAATTTTGCTCTATTTGCATTTTAACCCCACTATTTAATAAATTCATTAAATATACTCATGCTTTATATTAGACAAAAACCTTAAGTATCATAGACTTTTACCAATTCATACTTCAGGTAAATTTCAAATTACCCAATGTTAATTTTCCTTAAATTTACCTGTACGGTAATTTTCCAAATTGCCAATAAATTTGACGTGGTTATAAAAGATAAAACGAGTCAACACATGATACGTCATCAGTCAACAACTAAAAACTTGGCACGTGGAATTTTAATAAATTATAAAAATACCAGATTTTACATGTAAAGCTTGATTGAAGTGTATTTTGGGTTTGGTAGAGTGAAACTTTTGAAATGAGTATTGTTATACAATTTTTATTGGGCAGATTTGAGGATGTAAGTTCAGATTAAATGTAATTTTCTTGATGGCTTTGTATAAGGTAGTGGATTCAGTAAATATTTGGTAATATGACTCTTCTCATTTGTTAAATTGGTGGCGTAAACTATTTCTAGGGCATGGCTTTCTTTGCTTTTGAGTTCGGATGGTTATGGAGATTATTTTTGGGGTTTTTTTATAGTTTTATTTGTAACTTCTAATTCAAGAGAGAAACAAAGGATGGAAACTATTAGCGTAACTAGATATGTTATTTTGGATTTAGGTTTGGGTGAAAAATATTGAGTGACTAATATCATGTAAATTGATGAATTGAGTGTTCAATGTTATGGTTTTTGTCTTGACTGGAATTCAAAATACTTTGGAATGTATTGAAAGAAAAAGTTTAGAACTAATGGAATTTTATGGATTAATGAGTTAATGGGATATGACACAAGATAAATCTTGAATTTACAGAAATTGGAGAGTTTTGAAAGTCGGACATATAGTATAGAAACTTTCAAGTTTTGTAATTGATGCATGTTGTAAGCCTCAACAAAGTTCGTGGCTGTTTTTCATGTCTTTCTATTTGAGTTCCTAGTCCTGTTATAGGATCCATTTATTTTCCCTAGTGTTTTGATTAAGGTTTTGATGTTGGATTTGTTTTAGGCTTTGACAATTTTATGGATTTCGATGCTTGCTCCTCTCGATAGCGCAGGTCAGCTAGTCGGTAAGGCTGTCGTTGTCATCAAGGTAGAATTTTTATACTTTTTTTGCATTGCATTGTATAGTTTTAAAAACCCTTGTTTTGGTAAATTGTCACCTAGTAAAAATCTGATAGGATTTGGTCGTTAACACGTCAATTTTTATGTACATGTACGTATGTTTTAGACATTATATATGATGTACATGATATTTCATTTCTTGTTTGTATTATATAACGGTGGATGAATCTTCTTGATGCTTTTAACGGTTTTAGTGTCAAAGTATCATAAGTATCAGGGCCTACGCCTCGATTATCAAAATCCCGAGGCAGGAATTTAAATTAATCATCAAGCAATAAAATAATGAAAATATAGATGATTGGTCGTGATAAAATATAAAACAACCTACAGTCACACATACAATTCGCATTAGGTATAAAGCTTTATCGACAATTTATTTTACAAGCGTGGGCCATACAAAACTAATTACATAAAAAGACAAAATTCAAAATTATCTACCGACCCTATGTTGTATTGAACTCTTTAATTCATTATATCTTTACTTTTATCTTATGAGCTGACAGTACATGTTTTTGAAAAATTTAAAAAAACAATAGAGTAAGCTTTATAAGGTTCAATAAGAATTCTAATATAAGTATTCACCAAAGTAAATTAAAATCACATCTAATCGTGTACTAATTTACCTATAAGATCAGTCCTCATAACCATCACTTCCATTTATCAACATCGATCAACTCTCATGATTACACATCTCAAGTTATTTGTGTTGATTCTTTAAACGTTTCATGTTAATGTTTAACTATGTGTTATTCCTCTCTACGTAAGAAATATTTGGTGCATTTATAGACAAATGATTTAGATAATCATAGCCTACTAAACTCTTTCCTCATTCTCTTGTGCAATTAATCTTTATGTACAGTTTAACTTCATATATAATTCATGTTTTTAAAGTATCTACTTCTTCATGTTTAACTCTTTCATACACTTTATTGTCAACTATAATCAATACCATGCGTTGTTTGAATGTTATCTATATTTCACACTTTCATTCAATAATCTATATTTCATTTAAAGTCTAATTTCATTTCTCACACTCAATTACATTTTCACAAAACTATGCTGACATGTTTTGTTAACGTCTAAACTCATTTCTATATTCTTTATAAGATTCACTAGACATTTTGAAGTAATGTCTAATATTATACTCTTTCTATAAAACTCTTTAGCCATTACACTTAATGTTTAAACTTTAATATTGTTTACATAACTCACTAGAAAAATCGCCAGAATTGTGGGAGAACCGGACTGTGGTCAAAACCGGAAGCCCAAGTAGCCCTAGCCCAAACCCTTTCTCCATCCCAGTGCCCATGGCCCTCACGATTTGAAGGCTTGAAGTTGCCTGAGTCCCTTTCCATGCATCTCGCAATCATAGGCCCTACTCTCTCCGTTCGAAGTCCAGCGACCACGACCACGCTTCCATGCCGTCCAGGGTTTTCCAGTCGAACTGTCCTTCCTTCGAAGTTCGGCCGTCGAACTCTCCGTTCGAAGTCCAGGGAGTTTGAACTCTCCTTCCTTCGAAGTTCGAACGCCTCTGCCCTGAGCGGCACCTATGCCCTAGTGACGCTCATCCGGTTATTCCTGTGCCTCTGCCTCAACTCACGGCCAAAGACGCTCATCCCTCTCATTTGCAGCCTCAAATCCGACTGACGAGCAGCCGCAGGCACTAGTTCTATTCTCTTGCTAAATTTGTTAAATCGGATTGTACTCCAGAGAAGCTGTTTTCTTAAATCGTATTGTCCTAATATTCTGATTGTGGAATCACTCTGTTGTTAAATCAGATTGTTCTCCGGAGAAGCTGTCGACCACTCTGTTGTTTTATGGTTTACCTGCTGAAATAGTGAAATTTGTGGAAATGTATGTTGGACGAATTACCAATTAAAGTGGTTATAGAATGGTTTCAGAACCTTTTGTTTGTGTCTGAATCCTAGGTTCATTATGCCTTCCAGAAGAAAAGTTGCAATAGATATACGCAAAATATTACAACATCAGATAGGGTGTGCTTGACCACTAACACACGGATCTCTATTCAAAATTTGAATTATATAGTGTTGACATGTCATTACATTGATGGAGATTGGAATGTGCAGGAGAAAATTTTGAACTTTTGTTGGATTTCAAATCATAAAGATGAATCAATTGCTAAAGAAGTGGAGAAATGCTTGCTTAAGTGGGAGATTAAAAATGTTATGAATGTTACAATTGACAATGCCTCTTCTAATGACGTTGCAATTTAGTATTTGACCATGTAAGTTAGAAATTGGAAAAGACTGATATTAAATGGCGATCATATGCACGTGACATGTTTTGCACATGTTCTCAATTTGATAGTTTCTGATGGTTTAAAGGAACATCACGAGCCCATAGCTAGAATACGCAAAGTTGTTAAGTATGTGAAGTCTTTTCCAGCAAGATTGCAACAATTCAAGTTTTGCGTTGATGGCGTTAAAATTACATGCAAATGTAATTTTGTCTCTCGATGTTCCCACTCGATGGAACTCTTCATATTTGATGTTGGCAAACGCTAAGAAGTATGAAACAACCTTTGAAACATTAGCAGAAAATGGAAGGAGAAAGTCTACCCATAACCGATGATTAGTCGTGTATTAAAGAATATATAAAGTTTTTAAAGGCGTTTTATACTATAAATCTTCATGTTTCTGCTTCTCTAACACCCAAAGAATTTCCAATAAGACTTAATCTCGTATTCAAAAACAACAAAAATAAGTTTATGTTTTACATTACTCTTATAATGATTATGGAGTATTTGTAGAAAATAATACAAGTAGAAGCAAAAAAAACATTTATAGTGCACCTTGTATGCCAATCAAGCAAATATTGTGAAGAAATGCATGTAGCATGGCGTTAGGAGTAATAGAGGCACAAAAAGGCTCGCAAGAGGCGCGCAGGGACGCAAAGGAGCGCTGGGCTAGCGCCTAGGCACGCACGACCAGCGCGACCTCCCGCTCCCGGACCTTCTCAAAATTCGTTTTAGTAAGTTTTTGACATTTTAAGGTTTTCAAATTTAATATTTCTGGACGTATTAATGTTTCTTATATTTTTAGAGATATTTTGGGCAACTTACCGTTACTTTTTAGGGTTCGTTAAACCTAGCCCTTATTTCGTCTTGAACTTGTGAGCTGCCTCTTCATTTTTGTAGAATCTCCAAGGTAAGCATAAACCTAATAGACTTCAACCCTCAAACAAGTAAATACATAAGTTTACATGGTTGATGGAGATAGTTAGAATTTTTATTATTTTTAGGATTTTTCCATGGAAATTCTTCAATTATGATTTTTCTCTTTACTTTCATTCACTAATATGCGACAACTCTATAGGTAGGTTTATTCAAAGGTAAAGGATACCCATCGTGAGCAAGAGTCTACGTGCTAAGGATCGAGGTAAAAGATGTTTGTATGTGCTTGACTTGTCGGCTTGAATTTCAAAGTATTAGGTTATCTTTTTACATTTATTGATACTTGAGGATGTGTTTTATTTATATATTTATGATGATACTTATTGTGATGTTTTATGAGACATTTTCTTGTTATTAGAGGATTTAATGATGATGCTATTGCTAGAGGATATGTTATATTATAGGTTCTTGATTGTGACATATTAATGGAAGTAAGTGATGTTTTATGCGTTGACTCATCGGTCTGCATCACAAAATACTAGGTTAAGTAATTTTGTGACGATAAGACTTTGAAGATTTGTTTTTTTTTATTACATTAGGACATGAATGACTTGAGAATTTGTTTAATCGTTATGATAAGATGAGGTTTATAATTGATGTTATGTTTTATGATTACATTGATGATGATGACAATGATGTATTATAATATAGACTTTTAATTATAATGTATTGTTAGATGATATGATTATATTGATGATGATGTTGCTCGATGATGTGTTATAGTGTAGACTTTTGATTGTGATATTTGGTAGATGATATGATTGTATTGGCGATGATGTCGCTCGAGAATATACTTTGTTTGACAATTTGATAGATGTAGAAATATTGATGTTTTTACGATACGTAGTAAGCTATGATTGAATGGAAAGAACAGCCGAATTAACTCAAGGATATGCTATGTGTTGCATCATATGTTTATGTATGACTCATGTATCATGGAAATGAAATTTTGTTAAGAAAGATATAAAAAGAGCAAAAAACAAAGAAAGAAAGAAAGACTGACAGAAAAGACAGATAGAAAGATGGAAAGATGAGAGAATGACTGAATAAACATCACTTTTGTTGTGAGATGAGATTATTAGTTGGCTGTGATTTAAGACGTGATCATGAGGTGTCTTCTCGCTTTCTTAGGCTGAATTATCTCCAACAAATAGATTGTATATCGTAACTAAAGCAAAAATAAAAGATCTAGTGAGAAAGAATCGCGATAAGACTTTTTTTACGAAAATTGCATATGCACACATGTTCATAATAGTTTATGCATCTGTTACTAAGCGTTAGACTCATAATTTGAATTTTGTGATGTAGGTGAGAAATTTTATGATGTACTCGATGAAAGAAACGAATGAAAGATATAGTTGAAGATGTGCTCTTATAGGAATGTTACATGGTGTTAATGCAAATAGCGATTCAGAGGTTATGAAGAGAAAAACTTACGTTTTATTTTCATATGAGTTAAAAGAGATTTTATATCATCTATTATTTCGTTATGTTTATGGATGAATTTATTAGGTATTGTTTTATAATGATTATTTGAGATTGTTGATTTTATTTTAATGAATACTGATGGATTTTAAAACTCATTATATGTTTACAGTCATGCGTTGTGGAATTTTGAAGATTCGTGCTGAGTAAATTGGAGATTGGAGATTTCCTTGGAAGTGTTTAGGAGGGATGGTGGGAGGGAGGGAGGGAGTATTACAGAAGAGTTATGCGTGTAGGCTAAGTTTCCGTCGCTCTGACCAAGTTTTGTGAAGATTATTCGGGAAGTCATTTTCAAACTACTTTTTTGTTAGTTTTGTTGTTGGAATTTTGTTTTTGTCGGATTAGGATTTTGAGGTTAGAAACTCAAAATCGTTGGTACTTTTTTTACGTCATTTTTGTAGATTTAAGGTTTATGCAAGTTGTAGTGTCAATTGGTGGTGTAAGTTGATGATTTGGGGCAGTTGTTCATACTTTTGTCGTTGTAAATGTCGGCTCAGATTGAACACTGTTTGCCATGCCTACAAGCCTTACCCGTCGAGCACAAATCAAGGTAAGTATTCTAACTATTTTTCATCTAATCGGTTTGTGAGTTTTGTAGGTAAAGGCTTTTAGAAAGCTTGGAATGGATTCGTTAAAGAGGGAATTTGTTTTCTCTTATCAAATTATGTAACCAAGCTCTTTTATTTATTTAGGTTTAGGAAATTTTTTTCCATAAACCTTATTTGTTAAAAAACTTGTAGTCATTTTATTGTTTAGGATAATTGCATTTGTAATAGTTTTTAGGAAAGTTTTGGATTGATCAAGGCTTGGAGCAAGAAGATGCTGATCAAGGATGGGTGCGCGCAGCAAAGAACCAAGCAGCAAAAGCAGGGTGCGCGGGAGGCAGCTGGGCGCGCAACACAAGGGAATTAGCGCACGCAGGAGACCACGAGCAGAACAGTAGCGCGCATCTGGGAAGGCGCACGTGAGAATCAAGCACAACATACACGTGGCTAAGCCGTACACTCCAACGACTATATTTTGGCCAAACTCCAACAGCTATTTTGAGATTCTCTCCTCTTCTTTTGTCGATACCTTTCATTCTCTTATTTAAGCTCTTTCCTGAGCCATTGTAACATTAGTTAATCGATTGAATATTTGGAATTACAATAAAGTTCGTTCTTCGCTGTTGGAGTTTCTCGAGGGATCTCTCTGTGCTCATTGCGGTGCGTAGCACTCGATGGTTTTACCACATTGCCTCCCAAGTTCACGGTTGCTTGGTTTTTTTCTTAACCTTTCATTCTCTCCTCACTTATCAATAGTAAGAATTAAGAAGAAGATGGGCGAAACCTTCCCTTACGCTATGAATCCTTCATCGCGAAGGAATTCTCACCCAAAACACATTGTTGCTTTTGGGCCAGCCACAGGTATTCCCTCGCATTCCATTCACCTCGTCGGCCTCTTCTAAGGGAGAAACAATGAGATTGCAAGGGCTTTTCATCCTATTGCTGGAACTCTCTTCGTACGCGAAGTGGTTTCTTCTGATGACACTTTAGATGCCAAACAGACTGACAAGGACCCTTTTCAATCCAACGACGTTCCTCTGAGATATTAATAGGTAGTATTACCAAGCAATACCCAACACCCATCTCATCACCATTGTTTTATTTTCTGTTTTCTACACCTTTGTTTTTACGTGTTTTAGTGTTTGTTTTAGTGTCTGTTTGGGGTGCTCTTCTAGCACTGAATTTTGTTTATCATTTTAGTCTTACGCATACATATTTCTAGGTAGTTTGCGCATCACTGTTTGGGTTCGGTCGACTAGAGGGGCCCTTTTGTTAGCGACCAACCTGTGCAGAGGACAGGTCAACCTCACAGGTCGACCTGTGCATGGGATAGGTGGACCGCACTGGTCGAATGCTGCAGTGCCTGATCGATAGTTGTAGTATTTGGTCGACCGTTGGTCAACAGTTGCAGAGTCAGGTGAATCTGTCGAGGGCCCGGGTTGACCTCTACGATTTTCGGTGGACCGATATGTGTTCCAAGTTGACTGCTTTGGGTTTTTATGAGGAAATTGATCGTTGAGACGCATATAACCTTCGTGTTCTAATTTGGGATTTGATGTTGGATTATTATAGGTTCCGACGATGTTCATGTTTTTGACTCCTATTTCCGATTGCGTGTGCCGGCAAGTCGGTAAAGTTGTGGTCGTCAGTGAGATAGAGGTTTCTAGACTGTACAACTTTGTATTGTTTTTAAAACATATTTTAGTACCTATGAAAATCCTGATAGGACCTGGTCGTGAGCACGTCAGTTTTTACATATATGAATGATATAACACCGAAAGGGTGTAATCCTTGGTGTATGCACGATTGCGTAAATACTTGCCAAATTAGGAACCACGCGAGCTAGAAGGAAGATTTATAAGGTAAATAGTGAAATCTCTTTCATATAGCAAATCCCGTGTGAGAAGCTATGAGATACTCTAATATTAGTGGCCCAAATCGTTGAAGGAAAGGCTGCAAAAGAAATTGATCACAAGTTGATCGGAATAGGCACTAGTGGAGGTGCCTATTGATTTTGATGGCTACTCTCGGATCTAGTACCACTCAAAGATTGGTTTTGTGATAGTTTGATATCATCTTGGTAACAAATCCACCACTTCAAAGAGTAACGGGAAGAGAATAGTAATAAGACTTCTTACACCAAACTAACAAAGGACAAGAACAATTGGTACACAATCTGGCAGCAATCGAACAAGGAAAGTGTTCATGAAAGGAAATTCCAATCAACTTGTAATAATATAAAAAGGTTTCAAAAATTTGCTGCCAAGGGACCTATGAGGAGCATATAAACTTCCATAAATAAATCCCAGGTCCCCAGGCACCCAATGATCAACATACAAATGTCACAAGTTGTAAAGTTAATGCATGAAATATGCAATCCTCGGGGAGTACGACTAGGCCGAGAATTACATGTACAAAAGGGTCTAATAAGAGAAAAGGCCAAACAAGAGCTAATAGCATAGGTCCAATTACAAATTCACTAATTAAAAGACAATCAATTACTACATTGGGTCGGGACAAAAAGCCCAATGATTGGTGGCTGCGGCGTGCATTCTTAAGGGGCTGTGGAGTGCTCCACAACTTGCACCTCCTTGCTACGCCCCCATTTGATCACATGGGTGGACCTTTCTTTATCACTTGCTAGTGGCAAGCTCTCCAAAGCCTCATGGAAGTCTTCATCTGCAAAATAAAGTGAACTAAACATGTTAGAGAGGTGCTTAGCCCGTGACCTTGTGATAGCACCTTGAGGTGCATCATCCTCCTCAGGTTATTGAGAATTTGTCCTCAAATCCGAATTAATCTCCTCTTCATCTCCATCTTCAATGCCAAGATATGGTGAGAGATCTTGGACGTTAAAGGTGGTTGAAACTCCATACTTCCCCGGAAGTTCAAACTTGTTTGCATTGTCATTAACCTTCTCAAGAATCTTAAAAGGTCCATCGGCCCATGGCATCAATTTGGATTTCCGTTGTTTTGGAAACTTCTCCCTCCTCAAATGCAACCAAACGAGGTCACCTTCTTTGAATATAACATGTTTTCTTCTCTTGTTGGCAGCCTTAGCATAGGCCTCATTCTTCCTTTGGATTACCTTTCTAACCGCTTCATGCATGGCCTTGACTTCCTCGGCCTTCTTTGCTCCATCAAAGTTAAGCAACTCCTTTTGCGGCAAAGGAAATAATCCATAGGAGTTATTGGATTGAATCCATAGGCCACCATTAATGGAGTCTTTTGAGTAGTCCAATGCACACTTCTATTATAGACAAATTCTATGTAAGGAAGTTGCAAGTCCCAATCCGAGAGCCATTTGCCCACAATAGTTTTAAGTAGTGTACCCATTGTGCAGTTCACCACCTTCGTTTGGCCATCGGTTTTTTGGTTGAAAGATGCATTAAACAAGAGCTTAGTACCCAACTTCTTCCATAAAGTCCTCCACAAAGAACTCAAGAACTTAGTGTCTCTATGTAACACCCGAGTTTTCGGGTTTCCGCTCTAGGGGTATTTTCATAAAATAATAAATTAAGGTCTTTTCTCGAACGGGAAGCCATATTAGAGCCCTAGGAATTTGTGAGGATTTTTAGAGAAATAAGTAAGATTTTAGAAATCTAAATCGATAGAGTAATGCTGGAGTTTCCATTTTCGTCCTTTTAGTGTTCTTATTTGTAAAAATAGTAATTTAAGCCGTTTTGCAAACGGAAAGTTTTGTAAGAACCCTAAGAATATATTTGAGTATTTGGAGAAATAGGAAAGTTTCAGAGGAACCAAATCAATAGACGAAATAACGAATTAACCAAATAATTAAACTTAAGGGCAAAAGAGTAATTCGTGAGGTTTGATTTATTAAAAAACCAAACCCTTTCCCCCTCTTCATTTACGTTTCCAGCAAAGGGGAGGAAAATCCCTCTCTCTCACATTTTCTCTCCTCCCTCCCACGTTGTTTCTCCAACGCCGATCGACACTCCCTCCTCCGACGATTCTTCTTCGATTTTCTTCCTCAAATCAACGTTCTAGGTAAGTTCCAATCTTTAGACTAGTTTTTAATTAGTTTTTAGGGTGTTATTTGGTTAGGGTTAATTTGAGTTAGGGTTGAGAAATTACCGGATTTCGTTAGAAATCGATAGTTTAAGGATATTATGTACATTGGCGATGCATTTGTCGTTATTTAGATAGCCTAAATGGATTAATGGTGCATGTGTGATTGTTAGGTTAAATTTGGAGTTGTGGAAGGTTGTAAAATCTCCATTAATAGAGTTTGGTATTTTGTGAGCACCACGTGCTCGATGAAATGCCCGAATGGAGAAAATGGAAGTTTTAGGAGGAATTGCCTTAGCTAGGAACTTAGTTTAAGTTTGGAATTCGTTTGCTTAGAATTGGTTTTAATGCCTTTATTTATGAAATGCCTTAGGTGGACACGGCTTTTGGACGGTGCTCGACTTGCTACGGACGCTAGGTAAGTGGATGTTAGGTTTCTGGCCCTTAAGGCCCTACATCGTGTCAACGCTAGGTTTTGTGTTTGATGATGATTTTCTGATTGTGGGGTTTAATGAGTCGGGTAGCCTAGAATGTTAGTTATTGTTTGTTAGTTTTATTGTGAGCAATGTATGTTCATGCACGTTGTGAATTGTTTGATGGTATGTTATGTGTAAATTCCTCATCCATCATGTTTTCTCAAACGACATATGAAATGTTCCCATGCATGATTTATGTAAAGAAAAGTAACGATTAAGTGTGGGTTGGGACAGTATGGCCATATCAACAAAACTAATGTCACTGTCCACGCGTTGGATCATGATTACGGCCGAAAGGATTATGTACACGCACTTGGCCTACTGCATGGCACGATCCCCACCTTAATTCATGTCAACGAAAAGAAAAAGAACAAAAACAAGTAAATGAACATGTTTTATGAAAAATCATGCATTCATGCATATGTCGTGTATAGTACATTCCCTTACTAAGCATTAGGCTTAATGTTTATGTTTCATGATGTAGGTAATAAGAACGAAGGTGAGAAACATCCCCACGATGATCAAGTATAGGGGTCACTGGATGGGTGCTCGTGGCGACGACATGTGTTTTGGCTAGGCTTGATGACCTGTCGGTGTGCTCCATGCTATTTTGTGGTAAATAGGTGTGGATTAGATTAATATTTGTTGATGTTATGGATTTTTAGGATGTATAGGAAGTATGAATTTTGGTGAAATGTATGGTGGATTTAGGCTTGGAGTTAAGTTATTTTAAATGATTTCATAAACGTGTTTGTTTTCATGATGTTTTGGGAAATTCTGCTTTTAAGTTCAACATTTGTGTTGTGAATTAGGTTGGATAGTAGTTGATGATTTTAGGTACTTTAAATCTGTATGGATTCGTTCGTTTTTTAGAGCAATCCACGCAGTTTGTTTTCATGAATTTTAAATACGTTTTGGTTATGTTACGAGTCGGGTTTTTCGGGAGTTTTGAAGTATTTTGTGTCTAATATGGTGGGGTATGATTTTTGGAAAGATTAATGTGAATGGGTAGGTGTTTGGAATGAAAAATATGGTTAAGTATAGAAAATGGAGGCATGGGGCGCTGGTGGGCGCGCTGGCCAGACGCTGGTGCGCACTGGCCCGGCGCGGCGCGCGCGGCAGGCGCGCTGGGCGTGCCCAGGAGTTGCCTGCACGATCGATCGTGCTCGGGGTGCGATCGATTGTGGTTTTGGGTTATTTTTGGTCGGGAAACCCGAGCTGGCCCGATCGATCGGGCTTTTGGCGCGATCGATCGCGTTTGGCACGTTTTTGTCACGGGAAGCGCTCGCTGGGCGTGCGGGGCGCAGCAGCGACAGGCGCTGCGCGCGCGCGCCGAGCGCTGGGCGCGCGCACCACCGGGTACCCACATGCAAATTTTTAGTTTTCGACTTTTTAAAATATGTTTCGACCCGACCTTTTACGATACTTTTTAAACGTATTTTACGGGCGACCCCCACGTATTTTCAAGCATTTTAAAGGCCCAATAACCGAGTCGACGTTTTTTCGAAAAAGAGTTTTTACTTCGTTTTAATGATTTAAAGTTGACGACTTATATGCCCGTCGTGTTTAAGTTAAAGTTAGGCTATTTAGGGTTGATCGTGGCGGGTCATTTGTCTATGCCCGGTTGGTTTTAGTGTGTTGTGTAAAAAAAATGAAAAATTTTACGAGAACTATTCGATGGTTTAAGGTTACGATTACGTTATGGTCTGTCCGTGACGGCCCTGACCGGGTTGGGGTCGTCACACTCTATCTGACACAATAGTCCTTGGAACCCCGGGCAAACAAACCACCTCCTTAAAGAAAAGATAAGCAATATGAAAAGCATCATCTGTTTTCAAACAAGCAACAAAATGAGTCATTTTAGAGAATCTATCCACAATAACCATAATAGACTCCTCTTCATCCATGACGTTAGTGGCAACCCTAAGACAAAGTTCATGTTAAGGTCTTGATGTGCCACATAAGAGGTCTCTCTCTAGGATGTGAGCTATGGAGTTTACTAACTTTCTTGTTCGTTTTGTAGGCCTATTCTCCATTATTAATTTGAAGGATATCAATGGTGAAATCCCACAAGAGGAGCCAAGCATTCGGATCAAGGAAGCCTCCTTAGTACAAAACCCGAGCCGAATGAGCACTAACTTGCAACCCCTTATTGAGACAAGTTTACGATATTTGCTCTTAGTTCAATTGGAGGAATGAGAGAGGTTATAGTACAAGGAGAAGCCCAAGCATCCAAGTCCACGGAGGATGGGCTCGACCATCAATCCTCAAGCCCAATCATCAAGCCAACAATCTTCATTGAGGAAGCCCATCACCAAAGTCTAAAAAACCCATTTAATCCTACTTTGTGTTTAAGTTATTTTGAGTCTTTTTCTGAACATTATACTTTAATATTATGTATTTTTGATGTTGGGACCATCTAGTGAGGAGGAGAGAGCCACACATGGCAAGAGGAGACCATAAAGTGCTTGGTTTCCTCATTTGGCCAAACATTTCTTTTCCCCTCTTTTCTACTTTTGATTTCTTGCTTGTTTTGTAAGAACCATGGGCTCTAATTCTCCTTAAGAATGCTAATTAAACCATCCTTAAGGGCTCCTTTGTGGCAGCTAATGAAACCCACGAATTTGAAAGAAGAATTTTCTTGAAACCTTGAGCATTTTGCTCAAGTTGCCGCACCTCCATCCTTAATGAGTCATATTCAAGAGGTTGTGTGAAGAGTGAATCCATCCTTATTGAGTATAGGTGGATTTTCTTGTGCTACACGTTTATCCACTTCTTCTTTAGGAGTTGAAATTAGCAGCAAGGGTGTAGAAACTCTCACCTCCATCCATTGAAGAACCGTTCTCCACCAAGCTCCACAAGGTTTGATTTGTTCCTGCTTAGTTCCCATTCGAGCAGCAAGTATTGCATTGCTCACCATTTTCCAACCATAGCGAATTGCGGTATTTGGAGGGCTTATTCCTCACTCATATATATTCATCTTGCCACAAAAACCACATCCATTGGACTTCAAACGAGAGAGTTATACCTCTTCAAAGTTGACTTACTTTCTCAGTCGAAGCAGTATTCTGAGCTTCCAACGACCTCCACATATTTAACCATAAATTTTGATCCATAAAGACTTAGGCCACGATATTTGGAGGGCCTTTCCTCCTCTCTTGGAAGTAACGGTTGTTCAAAAATCAGCTCCAAAGCTCAAGGGACTAGTGACTTATGCCATTTTGAAGTTCTTGCTGCGTTTCCAAAATAGTTAAAATCTGAGGTAGCTTTGTGCTTTCCATCCCCCATTTTGAAGCACATTAGATCTACCCAAGTATGACTTAGAGTAGGTAGAGGCAAATATTGTAACGACCCTAATCCTTTACCCTTAATTTCCCGTATAAATTTTTTTTTCCTTATAAACTTCGTAACACCTCGTAACATTTGAGCGGAATTAAAATCGTAGACTAAATCGTTAAAAATCGTTCGAAACTATTTTTAAAACCATTTAAATAAAACCTAAAACAATTGAAATAAAACATAAAACAATTGTTTAAAACAATTAAAGGGAGGAAAATAATCGGCCAGCCAATGAAGGGGCAAAAGGGACAATTGTCCCAAAACTATAAGGGCGATCGATCGCTCCATTATCAGGCGATCGATCGCCTGAACCAAAAATAGGAGGGGCGCTCGATCGCCACTCACACTGGCGATCGATCGCGGGTGGGCGATCGATCGCCATGCTCTCTGGATTTTTCCAGAGAGCAGCGACCTTTGTTGCCGATCGATCACCTCCTTAGGCGATCGATCGGCAACCTCCCTGGAATCCGAAATTCCAGGGATCTCGCCTCACCCTTTTTCTTCCTTCCCTGCACATCAATTCAACCACTTCTCAATTTTTCTTTCATCAATTGCCTCTAAATATTTTATAAAAACCTTCCACCCACGTACAATTCACTCTCCCCCAAATCACTCAGAAACCGACCCAAAACACATTTAAACACAATCAAATTTTATAAAAATGAACCGCATGGTTCCGTTTAAAAGTTTAACATTTCCTTCTGTTTAAAAATATCAAAAACATTACAAAATACTACACAATATCTAGCCAAATCCAAGCATCCTAAAATGTTCAACTATACAATTTTCTATATTCCTATCTATCAATTTTTCCAAAACCTTTACCTACGTCCCCACGGGTCAAAATAAGCATTGACTCTTCCAGCACACTCCCGCGAGCATTCTTCTTCAACCTGCTTAGACTTCGGGTAGAGGAACGTCGTCCTCACCTGTCTCAAAATCACCTACAGCATAGAAACTAAAATGTGAGCTAGAGGCTCAGTAAATCTACGTGAATGCATGTGAATGCTATGCATATACAGTTCATAAATTATGCATCCTACCTTTTCGCTATTCATTTCTTTTATGTCACCGGGACTTCACTCTCGCTAGATAGGAGCGGCACATCCGGCGATTGGATAGCCCCTCGTATCTAACCGGGGGGAAAACATGCTTCATCAGACAGCCATGTCTGAACCACCGCCACCAACGTGACCATCATTTCATTTATTAACCTTTTCGTTAACATTTCCTTTTCATGAAAATATGCATAGAAATTCTTTTCATGCCTTTAGAAAAACAATGATGCATGAACATATGCTGTGCCATAACGAGATTGAAACATACAAATAATAAACTTAAACAATCAACAACTTAATTAAGCTTAAATCTAATTACCCAATCTGATTACCCGAACGCAACATATCTTCAATTCCTCGATTTAACGTACATTCTTATGGTGTAGGCCAAGACGGCCAAACAAATCACGAAGACTTACCTCACGTCCGTTGCAATTTAAGCTCTGTCCACGAGCGTTGTTCACCTATGGCAATGCACAACATTCGTCATTTAAATCAATTCTAAACTATCGAGTTTAGAAAATTACAAACTCCTAGCTAAAGAAAATCTCCTAAACTCTAAAACACCTTATCGAGGCATTTTATCGAGCAACTCGTGCTCGTGAATTTCCAAACCTCCATTAATGGAGCTTTTAAAACTTCCAACCACTTAAAACCTCAATAACCCTCATTAATTCAACTAACTTTTACCAACAACCATAAATACGCCCATTAGAGCCATAAATACCGTAAACCTATCGATTTCAAACTCTATTTCACGTTTTCAACGAAAACCCTAACGAACCCTAACCATTTTAAACCCTAGAAATTGAAATCTAAAGCGCTAAAACTATAGATTCATACCTAGAGTCGAGGAAGGAGAAGGAAACGTGAAGAGTCGAGTTATTGAAGGAGGAGAATTGTCGGCGTTGAAGAGAAACGGAGGGAGGCGATGAAAATCGCCAAGAGGGAGAGAGATATGCAGGAGAAGAAGAATTTGCGTGGGGGAAAAGAAAAGGGGTTATGCAATTTTATAAAAATTTAGCTTGGCAATTTACTTAATTGCCCCTCCACTTGATTTCTATTTGTTTCTCCACTTATCTCGTTATTTAATTAACGATTCGATTTCTCCAAATTTTCATATTTCACCTAAAACTCTAATTTATTTTTAGGGCTCTGTTAAAACTTTCCGTTCGCAAAACGGACTTAGTTCGACGTATTTACAAAAATGTCATTTATATTGGAATAAATCAAATCCCGTAAAGCTGGGTATTACATTCCATTCACCTTATTTAAATTTTGTCCTCAAAATTTGATTACACAAATAGTTCAGGATACTTCAACATCATATCCTGCTGTCTCTTTCAAGTAGCCTCCTTAACTTCATGATTCCTCCACAAAACCTTTACCAGAGGAATTTCCTTATTGCGCTACACCTTTATAGAGGTCTCTAGAATCTGCACTGGCCTCTCCAAATAGGTCAGTGTTGGTTGCACCTCGATCTCCCTTGTCTCTATGACATGTGACGGATCACGCACACATTTTCTAAGCATGGACACGTGAAATACATCGTGAATACCTTCCATAGATGCCGGGAGCTGTAACCTGTACGCCATAGTCCCGATCCTCTTCAGAATAGAAAAGGGCGCAACAAAACGAGGGTTCAACTTACCTCTCCTTCCGAACCGTATAACGCCTTTGAACAGAGAAATCTTCAAGTATACTTCGTCACCTTGCTTAAACTGTAATTCTCTCCGTCTGGTGTCAGCATAGCTCTTTTGGCGGCTCTGTGCTATCTCTATACGCTGTCTAATAACAGCGATCTTCTCCGCTGTTTGCTGCAAAATATTTGGGCCCACTATGCTAGCCTCGCCTACCTCATCCCAATATAACAGAGACCTGTATTTCCGACCATATAGTGCCTCATACGGAGCCATGCCAATAGTAGCCTGGAAGCTGTTGTTGTATGAAAACTCAATCAATGGTAAATATCTGCTCCACGAGCCCTGAAACTCTAGCACGCAAGCTCTAAGCATATCCTTAAAATCTGATTCATTCTTTCTGTCTGCCCATCAGTCTGAGGATGAAACGTCGTGCTAAAATTCAACTGAGTTCCCATCGCCTTATGTAAACTCTTCCAGAACTTCAAAGTAAATCTAGCATCTCTATCGGAGACAATCGAAATAGGCACTCCGTGCAACCTGACGATCTCCTGTACATACAGCTCGGCGAGCTGATCCATAGAATAGGTCATCTTCACTGATAGAAAGTGGGCTGTCTTTGTCAAACGGTCCACAATCACCCAAATAGCGTCGTGCCCCTTTTTCGTTCTCGGGAGTCCAACAATGAAATCCATAGAGATTTTCTCCCATTTCCACTCCAGAATCGGCAATGGCTATAAGGTTTCAGCTTACCTTTGGTGTTCTGCCTTAACCTATTGACAAACTAGGCAGGTTTCCACATACCTGGCAATCTCTCCCTTCATGTTCGGCCACCAGAAATGTTGTTTCAAGTCTCTATACATTTTGGTGCTTCCTGGATGCACTGAGTATGCCGAGGAGTGTGCCTCGGTTAAAATCTCTCTTTTCAGCTCATCATCGCTAGGCACGTACCACCTGTGCCTAAATTTCAATACTCTTTCATCTGTCAGGTTGGAATCAGACGAACCTTCAGATGCCATGCTCATTCGATGCCTTTCACACTCCAAATCCTTCTGTTGAGCTTCTCGTATCCTGTCTAAAATCGTCGGTCTAAGAGAAATGTTGGTGAGCATGCTGGATAACTCTGCCACAATCTCCACATCAAACTTCTCAATCTCAGACCTCAATGTCACCGACATCGCTGTAAGCGAAGGCTGACTCGCAATAGGCATTCTACTCAAGGCATCAGCGACTTTGTTTGCCTTCCCTGGGTGGTATTTAATTTCAAAATCATTATCTTTAACGAACTCTAACCACCGTCGCTGTCACATATTAAGTTCTTTTTGCGTAAACAAATACTTTAAGCTCTTGTGATCTGAGAATACCTCACACTGCTGCCCGTACAGATAGTGTCTCCAGATTTTTAATGCGAAAACAACTGCTAGAAGCTCAAGATCGTGTGTCGGATAATTTTGCTCATATGGCTCAACTATCTAGAAGCATAAGCAATGACCCTGCCTTCCTGCATCAATACACATCCCAGTCCAACTCTTGAGGCGTCACAGTAAATTCTGAACTTATCACCTTCAACTGGTAGTGTCAGAACTGGAGCTGTAGTCAATCTCTGTTTCAGCTCCACAAAGCTCTTTTCACAAGCAGGCGACCATACAAACTTTTCATTCTTTCTCATCAATCGGGATAGAGGGACTGCTATCTTTGAATATCCCTCAATGAATTTCCTGTAATATCCACCCAATCCGAGAAATCCTTGTACCTCTCACACATTTTTAGGCTGTGGCCAATCCCTGACAACTTTGATCTTTGTCGGATCCACCAAAATTCCCTCATGAGATATGATGTGGCCAAGAAAACTAATTCGATCAAGCCAAAACTCATACTTAGAGAACTTTGGATACAATTGATGTTGGCACAGAACCTTCAGAACAATTTGCAAATGCTCCTCGTGCTCTTCTGTAACACCCGGTTCTATTGAACCAATTCCCTATTCTTTTTATTAATGGCACACTTTATATGATAATAATAAATGTAGGGTTAATGGGTGACTAGGCAAGGGCATAAAGGTAATTAGAAATTTGAAAGTGGATAACGTATTTAAGGAAAGGGGTTTTGGGTTTAATGCACTGTAGCCGCCATTATTTCTCATTTTCTCTCTCGGCCTTCAGCTCTCCAGCAGAAACCTCTGGGCGATTTCTTTCTTGCTCGATTCTCTTTCAACCTAGGTAAGTTTTTCCTAGTTTCTCTTGTGTTTAAGCAGTTAGGTAACTGATGTAGTGCAATGTGAGAAATTTCGAGGATGCTGAGATTGAGGGTAGGTTCGGGTTCTAGTGATAAATGGGAATGCTCGGGTAGTAGAGTTTCTAATTGGAGTCCTCGAACTTTTGTTTGATTCTTGGTGAAGTTTAGTGAAGGTTTGATTGATGTTTTGTTATGAACCTAGGTGAGCGAGCTTCTAAGGTAGCTTACAGCCGAGCGATTTCCAGGAGACCAGGTAAGTGAAGTATGCTTGTGCCTTCGGGCCTACATCACAAAACATTAGGATTTTGTTTACTTGAATGTGTCTGTATGTTATGCATCATATTTTAAAAGTTTATAAAAATGAATTTGAATGCATGTTGGCATGGTAAGGAATGAACATAATGAAACAGCTATGTGAATCAGATTTACTGTTAAGGGAAATAATCCGCCCCTTAATGAGACAGTGGATATTTAGACTTTGGGAAATTTGATCCGCTTCCCATCGAACAGGGGGATCGAAAACAGCTATGTGAATTAGATTTACTGTTAAGGGAATTAATCCGCCCCTTAATGAGTCAGTGGATATTTATACTTTGGGAAAGTTGATCCAAATCCCAATTTCACAGGGGGGTCTGAACAGAAACGATGCATGAACAACTGAGATGAGAATGTATAAATTGCATGTTTAGGAATTCATATTTCAGCATTTCATTTCATTAATGCCTTACTTACTTAGTATTAGGCTAATAGATAAGTTTTGTGATGTAGGTGAAGAAGTGACAGTAGGTGTGTTTACTGAGTTTGCTGAGGACTAGATTGGTTGGAGGAGTGCATCTATGTAACAATTTGGCAGTTGATGGGCGGTTTAACTGATGTCAGTTGGTGTGAAGGTTTAGTTGACAATGTTTCAATTTAAGTATGTTGAGTTTTCATGACAGTAGTGGTTTCAATATTTGAATACGTTTTTGAGATTTTTCTAATAATAGTATTCTGTTGGGTTTTATGTTGGTTCTTACTGGATTTTGAGTAATGCAATAATTTGAATTGTTTCTGAATGGTTTCAGTGAAGTAAGTAAATTCCTTTCTGTAGTTAGAGTTGTGTTTGTATAGCAAGGAGTAGTTGAAATGTCGCCATGTTCTCTATCGGTAGATGATGTCTATCGGCAAGATGTTGAGTTGTTGTTCTGTTGTCTATCGGAAGATGTCTTCAGTAAAGCCATCGGATGATGTCTTCAGTAAAGCTATCGGATGATGTCTTCAGTAAAGTCATCGAATGATGTCTTCAGTGGAAGCCATCAGAAGATATAAGTAGAAAGTTTGTCGTTTTGTGATCGGGTGATGTCAAGTGTTAAACCCATCGGACGATGTAGGATGTAAATTTGTCGTTTAGATATCGGTGGATGTCGTGTATTAAACCTATCGGATGATGTAGTAGAAGTTTTGTCGTTTAGCGATCGGTAGATGTCGTGTATTAAACCTATCAGATGATGTAGTAGAAGTTTTGTCGTTTAGCGATCGGTGGATGTCGTGTATTAAACCTATCGGATGACGTGGTAAAAGACTTGTCGTTTTGTGGTCGACAGAGGCTGGATGAACCAATCATCCGGCTGACGTCATCGGTAGATGCGAGTAGCAAAACTTGTCATTTTGCAATCGGTTGAGGTTGGATAATTGATTCATCCGGCTGACGTCATCAGTGGAAGCCTTCGGTTTGTTTCTGCCCTTCTCCTTGACTTTGTTCAGCGGATGATGTGTTTGACTTTTATAAACTTTAAGTATTTCATGCCTAAGCCTTCATCTCTTCCGGCCGAATTATTTTCTTAATATTTTAATTGATTATTAAAACACTGTTTTATAGTTTTGCTTAACCTTGCTTTGCTCAAAGATTTTCCGCTGCAAGTTTTTTTTTTATGTTTTTAGCAAACGTTCAAATTTGACTTTCGAACGAAGTTTTAAATTTGGTCCAAAATTTTCTTAGTTATGTTCGGGTTTATGAGTAACAAACCGGGTTCAGAAAACTCGAGGCGTTACATCTTCCTTTGTCTTTGAATAGATCAAGATGTCGTTAATGAAGACGACGACAAACTTGTCTAGATACTCCTTAAACACATGGTTCATCAGGTCCATAAACGTTGCAAGTCCAAAGGACATCACAAGAAATTCGTAATGTCTGTACCTTGTTCGGAAGACCATTTTCTGAACATCTTCTCTCCGGACCTTCAACTGATAATAACCCGAGCGTCGGTCAATCCTCGAAAACACTCGGGCACCCTGCAGTTGATCAAACAGGTCGTCAATCCGGGACAGTGGATACTTATTCTTCACCGTTAGCTTATTCAACTCTCTATAATCGACACACATACGGAGAGTTCCGTCCTTCTTTTTGACAAATAAAACTGGCGCACCCCAATAAGAGAAATTGGGTCGAATAAACCCCTTGTCTAACAACTCTTCCAACTGAGACTTCAGCTCCTTTAATTCAGCAGGTGCCAGTCTGTAAGGATTCTTTGACACAGGCACAGAGCCTGAATACACATCAATCACAAACTCAATCTCTCTGTCTGGTGGTAATCCGGGAAGATCATCGAGAAAGATTTAAGAGAATTCTCTAACTACTAGAAGGTCCTCTAGTTTTACCTTGTTAAGCAACCAAGTATCAAGCACGGTAGCCAGATAAATAGAGCATTTGCCCTTAAAATGTTCTTGAACCTTCATAGAATAAGAAATAGGCGACCCATTTAACCTATTTAATGCCTGATATGAGAACTCTTCCTTATCCGGAGGCCGAAAAGTTACCAACCCGGATCGACAGTCAATGGTGGCAAAGTGACGTGAAAGCCAATCCATCCCTAGAATTAGATCGTACCGCTCTATGCTCATAACTATCAGGCAAGCATAGAGAGTATTAATCCCTACCGAGACAACGTTGCCTTGGAAGACACGATCAGACTGCATAAGAGCTCCCGAAGGCAGCATCACTCTATACTCATACTCAGCCAACTCAGATACTAGCCCCAATCTAATCATGCAAGCAGTTGAAATGAAGGAGTGCGTAGCTCCCGTATCTATCAAAGAAAATACTGGTACACCCATGACTAAGATAGTAATTGCTATGACAGATGGCTGTGCCTCGTCATCGACATATCCAGGCTCAATAAATGCGAAGATCCTCGGTATAACTCTTCACTGATCTCTGCCCTGTTGATTTCTGCCTGGCTGATTTCGGTTCAATAACGGACAGTTCATGATATAATGGCCAACCTCTCCGCATCTATAACAGCTGTTGGTACCCATCCGACACTCGCCAAAATGTTCCTTCTGGAACTTAGGACAAAAGGCTTCTGAGTAGCCCCTTGAACTTGCTTCCCTTTGCCCTGATCATTTCCTCCTTCATGAGGCCTTTTAACGCATCTTTGCTGTTGTTGCTGTGGCTGTTGTCCTCTAGGTTGCCAACCCCGATTCCGTACCTGTGGCTGGATCTCTCGAAAGAAGCCTTTAGCAGGCTCTCTAAGCTTAACGCAGGTCAACTCTGTAGCCTCGAACTCCAGAGCTCTCGCTGCGATGTCCTCGTAGGGCACATCTAGAATGTCGGATACTATAAGGTTCTTTCGAATCACCCGATTTAGTCCATCCATAAACTATTGCACCTTGTCTTCATTATCGCTGACTAGGCGCGGTGCGAACCAGGGATAAAGCTTCAAATTTTCTGATATACTCCGCAACTGTACTAGTCTGCTTTAGCTGTGTAAACTCAGCTCTCTTTGCCGTCCTCACAGTACGGCTGAAATATTTATCAAAGAATACGGTTTTGAACCGCTCCCATCTCATCAGTGTCACGTCCGTCGTCGCCTTAACAAAGTCCCACCAAGATCGGGCATCCAATGCTAGGTGGAAAGTGACGCACGCGACCTTTTCAGCGTTGTCCACTTTGGCATACGCCAACATGTCTTCCATCGTTCGAACCCACTCCTCAGCGACAGAGAGGTCCGTAGATTGTCCGTTGAATATTGGAGGTCGTAGCTTTTGAAATCTTTACATGTTGTGGTTGTCCGGAATTACTATATCCCGGGCTCTCTGATTTTCTCGATTCACTAGACTCTCTATTTGTGATGCCTGCCTGTCCATGTGCTGAGCCTGACGGTCCAGCAAATCAGTCAGCCTGTCTAAGGCATCGTCTCTGGCATCTCTTCCTCGAACCATTTTTCTATAACTCCTATAAAAGTTAAAATAAATAATCCTAAGAAACAAAAGCAAGAAAATAAAGTAAAACGTACTTACAGTTGAGGAAGGATGTTCGCGTAGCGGCTGAGCAGTCGTGCAGTCTACAGAACCAGTTTTTAAAACCCGGGGGCTCTGATACCATAACTGAAACGAGCCTAATCCTTTACCCTTAATTTCCCGTATAAATTTTTCTTTTTTTTTTATCCTTATAAACTTTGTAACACCTCGTAACATTTGAGCGGAATTTAAATCGTAGACTAAATCGTTAAAAATCGTTCGAAACTATTTTTTAAAACAATTGAAATAAAACATAAAACAATTGAAATAAACATAAAACAATTGTTTAAAACAATTAAAGGGAGGAAAATAATCGGCCAGCCAATGAAGGGGCAAAAGGGACAATTGTCCCAAAACTATAAGGGCGATCGATCGCCCCATTATCAGGCGATCGATCGCCTGAACCAAAAATAGGAGGGGCGCTCGATCGCCCCTCACACTGGCGATCGATCGCGCTCTCTGGATTTTTCCAGAGAGCAGCGACCTTTGTTGCCAATCGATCACCTCCTTAGGCGATCGATCGGCAACCTCCCTGGAATCCGAAATTCCAGGGAGCTCGCCTCACCCTTTTTCTTCCTTCCCTGCACATCAACTCAACCACTTCTCAATTTTTCTTTCATCAATTGCCTCTAAATATTTTATAACAACCTTCCACCCGCGTACAATTCACTCTCCCCCAAATCACTAAGAAACCGACCCAAAACACATTTAAATACAATTAAATTTCATAAAAACGAACCGCGTGGTTCCGTTTAAAAGTTTAACATTTCCTTCTGTTTAAAAATATCAAAAACATTACAAAATACTACACAATATCTAGCTAGATCCAAGCATCCTAAAATGTTCAACTATACAATTTTCTATATTCCTATCTATCAATTTTTCCAAAACCTTTACCTACGTCCCCACGGGTCAAAATAAGCATTGACTGCGCCAGCACACTCCCGCGAGCATTCTTCTTCAACCTGCTTAGACTTCGGGCGGAGGAACGTCACATTTCATTAAAAATATCAAAGACATTACAAAATACTACACAATATCTAGCTAGATCCAAGCATCCTAAAATGTTCAACTATACAATTTTCTATATTCCTATCTATCAATTTTTCCAAAACCTTTACCTACGTCCCCACGGGTCAAAATAAGCATTAACTGCGCCAGCACACTCCCGCGAGCATTCTTCTTCAACCTGCTTAGACTTCGGGCGGAGGATTGTCGTCCTCACCTGTCTCAAAATCACCTACACCATAGAAAATAAAATGTGAGCTAAAAGCTCAGTAAATCTACGTGAATGCATGTGAATGCTATGCATGTACAGTTCATAAATTATGCATCCTACCTTTTCGCTATTCATTTCTTTTATGTCATCGGGGCTTCACTCTCGCTAAATAGGAGCGGCACATCCGGCGATTGGATAGCCCCTCGTATCTAACCAGGGGGAAAACATGCTTTATCAGACAGCCATGTCTGAACCACCGCCACTGACGTGACCATCATTTCATTTATTAACCTTTTCGTTAACATTTCTTTTTCATGAAAATATGCATAGAAATTCTTTTCATGCCTTTAGAAAAAAAAACAATGATGCATGAACATATGCTGTGCCATAACGAGATCGAAACATACAAACAATAAACTTAAACAATCAACAACTTAATTAAGCCTAAACTTTACTACCAAATCTGATTACTAGAACGCAACATATCTCCAATTCCTCGATTTAACGTACATTCTTATGGTGTAGGCCAAGACTGGCCAAACAAATTGCGAAGACTTACCTCGCGTCCGTTGCAATTTAAGCTTCGTCCACGAGCATTGTTCACCTATGGCAATGCACAACATTCGTCATTTAAATCAATTCTAAACTATCGAGTTTAGAAAATTACAAACTCCTAGCTAAAGAAAATCTCCTAAATTCTAAAACACCTTATCGAGGCATTTTATCGAGCAACTCGTGCTCGTGAATTTCCAAACCTCCATTAATGGAGCTTTTAAAACTTCCAACCACTCAAAACCTCAATAACCCTCATTAATTCATCTAACTTTTACCAACAACCATAAATACGCCTATTAGAGCCATAAATACCGTAAACCTATCGATTTCAAACTCTATTTCACGTTTTCAACGAAAACCCTAACGAACCCTAACCGTTTTAAACCCTAGAAATTGAAATCTAAAGCTCTAAAACTATAGATTCATACCTAGAGTCGAGGAAGGAGAAGGAAACGTGAAGAGTCGAGTTACCGGAGGAGGAGAATTGTCGGCATTGAAGAGAAACGGAGGGAGGCGATGAAAATCGCCAAGAGGGAGAGAGATATGCAGGAGAAGAAGAATTCGCGTGGGGGAAAAGAAAAGGGGTTATGCAATTTTATAAAAATTTGGCTTGGCAATTTACTTAATTGCCCCTCCACTTGATTTCTATTTGTTTCTCCACTTATCTCGTTATTTAATAATCGATTCGATTTCTTCAAATTTTCATATTTCACCTAAAACTCCAATTTATTGTTAGGGCTCCGTTAAAACTTTCCGTTCACAAAACGGACTTAGTTTGACGTATTTACAAAAATGTCATTTATATTGGAATAAATCAAATCCCGTAAAGCCGGGTGTTACAAATATAATCCGTGGTGTTAAGTTGGCTCTTAGCCTTCTTGCAAATGATACATAACTCCACAACCTTGTGCACATCCCTAAGCATGTGAGGCCAAAAGAAATTCTCCTTAAGAGCTTTATAAGTCTTTTTCTCACTAAAATGGCATGCAAGACCTCTATTATGAGCTTCTCTTACAAGGGATTCCCGAAGTTCACACTTGGGGATGCACACTTTATCTCCCTTGAGTAAATAGCCATCAACAACAAAGTAACCATTATGAGCCCCTTAAGAGCAAATACCATACCAATGACCGAATTTAGCATTATCAACATATATCTTCTTAATCCAATCAAACCAAAAATACGTAGATTTCAATTTGATAAGAAGAGTACCTTCTAGAAAAGGCATTGACCACCACAATGATTTCACCCTTCTTGTACTTGATATATATGGGAAGCATTCAATGAACTCTACCCATTTGGCATGCCTTTGATTAAGCTTCCCTTGACTTTTGATGTGCTTTAGAAATTGGTGATCATTGTGTATGATGAACTCCTTAGGAAGGAGATAGTGTTGCCAAACTTCCATCGCCCTCACCAAAGCTAGAAACTCCTTATCATAAGTGGAGTAATTCAATGTTGCCCCTTTTAGCTTCCACTAAAATAGGCATTAAGCATTCCTTCTTGCATCAAAAGAACCACAATCCCTAAACCTGAGGCATCGCATTCTACCTCAAATACTTTGCCAAAATTGGTAAAAGAAAGTATAGGTGCATTTGATAGCCGATTCTTGATCACTTCAAAACTAGCTTGACAATCTTGTGACCATAGGAAATCTCTCCCATTCTTTGTACAATCCGTAATGGGAGCCATGATGGTGCTAAATTTTTAATGAATCTCCTATAGAAAGAGGCTAAGCCATGAAAGCCCCTCACCTCTGAGACATTTTGAGGAGTTTGCCATTCTCTAATTGCTTCAACCTTTGCTTCATCCACTTCAATACCATCCTTGGGGATGATGAATCCAAAAAAGTAAACTTGTTCTTGAAAAAAAAAAACACTTCTTGAGGTTTACATAAATCTTGGCTTCCCAAAGTGTCGTGAACAAAGTCTCAAGGTGCTCCAAGTGTGTTGGTAGGTCAGAGTTATATATAAGGATGTCATCAAAATAGACCACCACAAACTTTCCTAGGAATTTGATGTGCCTCAAGGTGCAATCACACGTTTTAGAACAAAGAAGATAATCAATCTATATACTCATCTAGTAGAAGACATGCTTGAAGACAAGGAGAATCTTGCACCAAACACTCAAGACAAATAGAGGCCATTCAATGGATCAAGGTGGGAGCAAGCCACGGTTACACCAATAATTGAATCCTTAAAGCAAATTCTGTAGCCTATTTTTAACTTTTATTTTTGTTTTAAATTTACATTAGGAACGTATGAGTTTTCATTAAAATAGTTGCTACATACACATGGGAGGGCAAAAGGGTCAAAACACAAGATAAGGTGGTTGGCAGCAACCTTGGCACGCGCGGCTAGAGTTGTGTCCGATTTGTTTTTCCCTCATCTTTCTTATCTTCCCTAGTTTTATGCTCTTAGATTTTTAACCTAGTTTTGATTATTTAAACTATGTTAGACCTTTATTGTCATGAGATTTGATTAAATGAAAAAGGAATGAACGTTGTTCATCACAAACCCAAGCATCTTCCAAAGCTCAACCCCATTAGCGCCGGGTGAGTCATCTGAGTGTTCTTGGTTCAATTATCTTCATCTTGTGAGTACAGTGAAGGTTCTTATAAGTGCATACATTTATTCCATCTTAATTGAAGGTAGAGCATCCCCATAAGGGTGCACGAACTCTCAAAATTTCCTTGTTGGAGTGCTTCTTTGAAAGGAGGAGACAAGTTAAAAAAAGTTCCTATTTTATCACCTTCTAGAACCAACATCAGTGTTCGGTTTATATTTTTGTCATCACAGCGAATGAACCACTGGAGTTCTCAGGGATTATTATAAACAATTCAAGTAAGATTGTCCTAAATTTTCACATTATTTGGAGTTACACAGCTAAAGTTACGATTTTGCAAAGTACGTCCTTTTCACTGTTTCCTAGACAGATTGCGCGAGTCCGATTCAAAATTGAATAACTTTCTGGTTTTTGCGTATTTTGAGCTGAAGTTTTAAGGGTGTTTTATATACATATTTATTGGTTGCTGATAAATTTTCAAAATTTTTGGACATGGATTTATACTTTTTTCATCTATTGGAATCTGATCTTTGTGATAGTAGTAGATTCCATTGTATTGCTTCATTCTCTACCCCTTTTCTAAAGGTAGAACATCCAACAAGGGCGTACCAAGCTCTCTCCTCAGCAAGTTGGAGAGCTCTTCCTGAAGGTAAGCCAAAGACCCGAGAAGGTGCCTCGTTATCACTTTGCAAACAAATGTGCATCTTTTCATCCATATCTTTTCAACCCCATTAAGTTAACCCCTGATTTTTGGAGGTTAGTCCCACCACATTCTGAGAAAGGTCACATTCAAATTTCAGCTTTGTTAGAGCTTTATTGAAGGAGTTGTGCACTTTGGAAGACAGTCCACTTTTTGGTCAAGTTTGTTCACTACCGAGGGCCTTTGTGCTTCAACCATCTTTTCCCTATTCTTGAAGCATATAATTTGGTATCAGAGCTCTGTGCATTCTTGCTCATTTATCAGTTTTTGTGGTGTATTTTGGTTCCTAAAATGATGACAAGAAGTGGAGTCAACAACCACAAAAACCGAGAAACTAATGCTCAAGCACCCATAGCACCAAAACCAAAAGAGGGTGAAAAAAGACCTTGGAAACGATTAAGGAATACTTTTATTGGCCCATTTGCATCAAAATGTGCATAGAGTGTTGGAGAAGTGCATAGTTTGCAAAAATGTTAAGAGTTGGGTACTTTCTTAAGGACTCTACATACCTTTACAGGTTCCAAGCCACTCTTGGGCGGAGGTAAGTATGGACTTTGTTTTGGGACTTCCCTGCACAATTAGAGCAAAAGAATCAATCATGGTAGTAGTGGACCGATTCTCAAAGATGGCTCATTTTATAGCTTGTTCCAAGAAGGATGATTCTTCTGCATGCATGGAATTCCCAAGTCCATCGTTTCGGATAGGGACACCAAGTTCTTGAGTTCATTTTGTAGAACACTATAGAGGAAGTTTGACACTAAGTTGCTATTTAGCACATTCTTCCACCCCCAAACCAAGGTGGTGAATAAAACCTTGGAAACCTTATTGAGGAGCATAGTAGGCAAGCGACTCTCTGATTGAGACATTCAACTACCCAACATTGAGTTTGCGTATAATAGGAGTGTGCACAATTTGACCCAAATGACTCCTTATTAGGTTGTGTAAGACTTTAACCAACTTACATTATTAGATCTTATTCCTTTGCCAGTAAAAGAAATGACAAACCCTAGTGGATCAAGCAAGGCCAAACAAGTAAGGACCATGCATGAAATGGTTAGAAAAACTCTTCAACGAAAGAATGAAGCTTATGCCAAGCATGCCAACCGGGGAAGAAAGTGATCATCTTAAAGGAGGGGGATCTAGTTTGGCTCCATTTAAGGAAGGAAAGGTTTACAATACAAAGAAAATCCAAACTCCTTCCTAGAGCTGATAGTCCATTCAAGATAGTAGAAATGATCAACAACAGTGCTTATAAGCTTAAATTTCTTGGAGAATATGGATTTTTAACTACTTTTAACATTCAAGACCTATCCCCTTACTTTGGGGAAGAGGAAGAGGAAAAAGAGGGCACCCATTCAGATTTGAGATCAAATCCTAAACCACCCGAGGAGGATGATGTGCCAAGAGGAGCAACCACTCTTTCTCGAGCCAAAGGTTTAACTAATTTGTGTGCTCATTTTATAGGCATTTGAAGACCAATTGGATCTAGAGCCTACCACACAAGACAAGGAGAGGTTATTTCACTTGTTGACATGAGGGTAACCTCATAACCAAACCAAGCTAGAAGAAAGAACCAATGTCTTCCTTGTAGCAAATTGATGTAATCCTTAAGTTTAGTTTTTTTTTTCTAGACTTATATTAGTTCTTCTTGCATGCATTGTGATGGCCGAACACATGTGCTTTAAAATGTCACTTATGGCTATATTTTGGTGGAAGAAGGGACCATTTGAAATGATATTTAGAGAGAGGGAAGGTTTTGCAAAAATTGGCAAAACATTTTTGGGTTTTCGGCTTGTACCTTGGCTGAACACCCCTTCTTTTGTCACCTTTTGTTGGCTGAACATTTGAACCCTAATTTGTAAAAGGGGAGTGGTATTTAAACTTCCCGTATGGCTGTGGGAAGGCAGCACATTTTGAATTGAAAATATGAAGTTCATCTTCTCTCAAACCTTAAAGCTTCGACCATGAAGTCGCCGCCTATTCTCGGCGATTCATAACCGATGAGTGTATGAGTGTTTTTGGTTTCCATAATTGGGATAGTAGTAGATTCCATTGTATTTCTCCCTTCTCTACCTCTCCCTTGAAGGTAGAACATCCGGAAAGGGCGTACCAATCTCGCCTCAACAAGTTGGGAACTCTTCCTGAAGGAGAGCCAAAGACCCAAGAAGGTGCCCTCGTTATCACTTTCCAGACCAACTTTTGTGCCCCGTAGGCCCATTACACGATCCCAGACCCGAGTCCATACTTTAACTAACACACTTGTCTCTTTTACAGGTCATGGTTCGTGTGAAGACTTGGAGGACACCGTGGATGACTTGAAGTGGGAGATTAAAGCTGAGGACGTCGACCAACCAAAGCATCTTATCATGTGGAAAGACTAAAGAGGCACCTTAATGCTCACATGGAATTTGTCTTCCCGAGCTTTGATATTTGTTGCTTTTTTGAAATTTTGAACTTATTGGCAAACGTTTGTCCTTCTTGTTTAAACTTTATTATCTGCATGTTAGAATTAGCTGAATGTTAGGATTAGATGAATGTTAGGATTAGTTGGTGGCTTGTTTTATGCCTTGTCCCATTGAAGTTGAAGACTTGGCTTAAGCCCAAATGATGATCCATCATCCCCCTCCAAGCCCAACCCCAAGCCCAAGCTCAAGCCCACCATTAGGTCTATATATTCATGACATTGGTGTTTGTAACTTTTTTGGCTGATTTTTATGAGCACCCACAGATTTCTCTCTCAATAGAAGAAAGCTTGAAGCAAGGAGCTTCCAAGGTAAGCTCGGTTGACAACAAACGAGGGGTTGCGCCCCCGAAACCGATCTTCAAGCTTGGTAGCTTGTAAGAACGGATTTGCCATCTTCTTCTCCATTCTTTTGAGAGTGGAAAGTAGCAAAAAGTGGCTGTAACCTATTCGTTGAATCGAGTTCTCTTCCTTGGAAGAAACTCTTGCCAAAAGCTCCATTGAAGCACTCATTGGCCGATTCTCGGAAAAAAGTCCATAAATCTTTCATCTCAACAAATCTGGACCACGTTTTTCACCAGCACACATCTCACTCACTTCACAAGACTCACCTAAAATTTCGTTAAATTCCTGAGCACGTTTGATATTTCGTTTGTATTATTTCTTCTCGAATTTGTCAGTTTTGTTTCACCCGGGAACTAACGGTCTTCTTCGAGTTCTTGAATCTTATTTGCAGGTCAGAGCTCAACACCAACGTGCATCTTTTCATCCATATCTTTTTAACCCCAATTTTTGGAGGTTAGTCCCACCACATTCTGAGTAAGTTCACATTTAAATTTTAGCTTCGTTAGAGCTTTGTTGAAGGAGTTGTGCATTTTGGAAGACAGTCCACTTTTTGGTCATGCTTGTTCACTACCGATGGCCTTTGTGCTTCAACCATCTTTTCCCTATTCTTGAAGCATATCACACTCACCCCAAAGACCCAATCCATCTTCCAGGTTAAGATTGTGAGGCTAAAGTTGCTGAAGCTTGTTGAAGAGTGAATTTTATTTTTCGTCCTCTTCTTTTGTTGTTTCCTCGAGTGTTATTATTTGTTCTGGTGAGAAACTCTCTAGTTGTATTATTTCCTTTCTTTGGTCTGTATGAAGTATTTGAGTGTTTGATGTTTTATTTCTTGCACAATATTTATTGGATTTGTTTAAATTACACACTATCTTAATTCTATGTGATCTCTATGTGAATTTTGGCCCATTCTTCGTGGGCCAGAGCTGATTTTGTTTAAAGTTTTCCACTATCAAATCTATTCTTAGGTTGGGCGCTTTGGTGCTCTCCGAGGATTGGGTTGCTTAACACAACCTTTTTGTCTAGTCCTACCTCTGGTTTCTGACAACAACACTCGAGGAAAATAATGAGATATAAGAATAATACCGTCGATGATGCCCTGATCCTCGTGGCCACAAGAATAAGCCTTTCTAAAACTTTACTACCCCGCTCGAAAATGCCATCAAAGTTAGGCAGAAGCTCATAGATTCAAACATAATATTCCATCAGCATCATAGATCCATGAGTCAACTTATTGTAAGCCCTCGTCATGGAATCATGATGTCTACAACTACTGTACTATCCTATGAACACTATGAATTCTTTCCACTCCATAGACTAGACATCGAAGCTCAACCTTACTGCATTCCACCAACTCAATGCTAAATTCTCCAAATAGTGGGTAGCAATCCCAACCTTGATATGCTATGGGATACCCTAATGCGAACCCGGCTAGACCCATGGTCGAATTTTCTAAACTGTTATTTTTTGTAGTGGTATTTAAAAAAAAAAAAAAAAAAAAAAAAAAAAAAAAAAAAAAAAAAAAAAAAAAAAAAAAAAAAAAAAAAAAAAAAAAAAAAAAAAAAAAAAGGCTCCATTGAAGCACTCATTGGCCGATTCTCGGAAAAAT
>CM039508.1:24453155-24470017 GCA_022432975.1 Begonia masoniana | reverse complement strand
CAACTCGAATTTTAATCAATGGTAAAACCTGTCCACCTAGTTTCGGATTTCAGACTGCAGTGTGTCAACAGAGGAATCGGAATGAATTTAGCTATTAGATCCTAGGACGGTTTATGATTAGGACTATTAGGACTTTGTTTTAACTACTGTATGTACATGTTTTAGGTGAGAAGTTTAAAGGAAAGAAGCTCGGATTGCTAAGGAATCAGGTAAGTGAATGTGTTAAGATTCCGGCCACTAGGCCCTACACCGCAAGGGTATTAGGAATCACTGAAATGTTAACTTGTTGACTATGATTGTTATTTCCACGACATGAAGAAGTTGTGTAGTAAATGTAAAGTTACAGGATGTTCTACTTGTCCTTATGGTATGACTTTCTCTGTGAACCTCATGTCTATGTATATGCCCACGTTTATGATTAAGTAGAGAATATGAAAAGTAAATGTAACCATAATTAAGTGCAGAACGGGGAAAGGACTATGCTATGTATGACTCGCGAATTCTCCCACTGGTGGAGGCCGAGTAATGATATGTATGACTCGCGAAATCTCCCACTGGTGGAGGCCGAGTTAATGATATGTATGGCTCGCGAATTCTCCCACTGGGGAGGCCGAGTGATGTATCATGATTGCCGCGATAGGCAAATGATTATGCACGACTGCCGCGATAGGCAAATGACTATGTACCCCAGTCTTCCTCCCTCGTTCCCTGCCTTAATACATGTTATGTAAAGGATAAAGATGAACATGAATGAAGAATGATTTATGAACTTATGTCCCTTTAAATTGTGTACTCATGTATATCTGTCAGCATGCATTCCTTACTAAGCATTAGGCTTATAGTTAAACCTTATGGTGTAGGTGAAGAAGGTTCAGGTGAGGATGTTATGTTCAAAGGGGATGCTTAAGGCTGGTTGCTGGAGGATGCTCAAGGTGACAGTGCGGGACTGGAGAGGCGATTTATGACCCCTGGTTAAGACTCTTATG
Organism: Begonia masoniana; assembly: GCA_022432975.1. NCBI lineage: Eukaryota > Viridiplantae > Streptophyta > Magnoliopsida > Cucurbitales > Begoniaceae > Begonia > Begonia masoniana. Next base: position 24,469,031 of record CM039508.1, on the reverse strand, counting down.
TTACAGTATGTTAAAGAATATGGTAGTTTAAGTAGGATGAGATTATTTAAAACGTTGAGCTTTGAAACTGTCTAGTGGATCATTGAGTCAGGGAATGATTATATAGATTTATAAATGGTCAGTTGCTTAAGTCTTCCGCTATATGCATTTTGAATGAGTTGTGTTTTCTTTCTGTTGGAAGGAGTCATTTGATGATTCAGAGTTCTCTACCGTAAGACGGAAGCTGGAAGAGGTAGTCTTCCGGCTGACGTCATCGGCAGATGCCGAAGGGTAGATGTTTGTCGGTTTAGTCTTCCGGCTAACGTCATCCGCTGTATGAGTTTTAATGAATCTGTGGTTTATTCTGTTGGTGTCCCGGTATTAAGTTTGAAGTTATGATGTTTGTGCTGCCGGTAGACGAAATGTATTTGTCTATCGGAAGGTGTGAGTGTTATTATGGAGTTTAGAAATCAGTAGATGAAGTTTGCTTGTCTACCGGAAGAAGAAGATGTTAGGTTAATGTTTAGTAGTCGGTAGATGAAAGTACTTGTCTATCGGCAGGAGATGTGTTATTTTGAAGTGTAGAAATCGACAGGAGGATTGCGATGGGAGTCGGGTAAGTCTGTCTTCCGGAGGACGTCATCGGAAGAGGAAAAGTATTTGTCTTCCAGCTGACGTCATCAGCAGACGATATGCCATCGGCAGATGTTGTGTGTTGCCATCGGCAGATGTAGTGCCACGTCATCGGCAGATGATGTGAGTTAATCTACCAGAAGATGTAGTGCCACGTCATCGGCAGATGATGTGAGTTAATCTATCGGAAGATGTAGTATAAATGTCATCGGCAGATGTTGTGTGTTGCCATCGGCAGATGTAGTGCCACGTCATCGGCAGATGATGTGAGTTAATCTGTCGGAAGATGTAGTTGCCTTAAGCCATCGGCAGATGACGACAATGTCTGTTATCTGGCGATCGGTATGAGTAGTGAGTTAAGTTACCGGAAGATGTGATGCCACGTCATCGGCAGATATAGAGTATTTGCCATCGGCAGATGAGAGCATCGTCTATTGTTCTCTCATCGGTAGATGTAGGTGGCTTCCGTTGTATAATTGAACGGTGTTTTAATTGGTCACACGAGTTGCACGTGACTGTCGGCAGATGCAAATATGTGTGCCTGCCGATAGATGTTTAATGAATCATGTGAGATGCACGTGCTGACCGGTAGAACAACTAGATGTTTGTCGTTTAGCGATCGGCAGGAGTGAAAGCTAAACGCGGTTATTTCAGCGAATTTAATTAAGATGAGATATGATATAAGTCTGAAAAAAAAAAAAAGTACACTACGATTACAGAGGTATAAAAGTACGGATAAGTTTAAAGGAAAGTCATGACACGTGACGATCCTCCCCGGGTCGTTACAATTATGGTATCAGAGAAAAACCAGGTTCTAAAACCGATTCTGCAGACTGCCTCCCAGCACTGACTGTCACTTGAGAACACCTCAGCAACTGTAAGTGTTTATGATTTCATGTATGTCATTAAGTTAAGTTATGCCTGTAATGAATTGCCAGGAATCCCAAGATGGTTAGAGGTCAACAGAGAGAGGCCAATGAGGATAGCAATGCTATTGCTCAGTTGACTGAGTTGGTCATGCGCCAATCTCACCAGATAGAACGACTGATGACAGCTAGAGAAGAACAAGGCAACTCCAGTACTAACGCAACTCATGATCACGGGGGTGAGCGCTTTCACCGGCTTCGACCCCCGGTGTTTAATGGGTATGTTTCAGATCCTGTCCATGCTGAGGAGTGGATCCGAAAGATTGAAGACATGTTTAAGTATGCAAAGGTTGACGAAGGGGATAAGGTCACCTATGCTGTCTTTCATTTGGAGTTAAGTGCAAGGCATTGGTGGGACTCGATCCAGAGCACCCCTAATGCCGAAGCTATGACCTGGGGGATGTTCAAGACTGCCTTCTTCGACAAGTACTTCAATAGGACTGTTCGGGCCAACAAGAAGAAGGAGTTTATGAATCTACGACAAACTGGCTCTGTGACGGATTATATATGTGAATTGATGCTTTATCACGGTTTGCTCCCCGTATGATTGAGGATGAGGAAGATAAGATTTACCAGTTTGTTCAAGGACTGAAGCCAAGTCTGTACATGAAAGTGAAGACTGCCGGGATACATAATGTACCTTATGGTGAAGTGACGGCTAAGGCCTTGGAGCTAGAAGAGGCAGAAATGACAGCATATGCACAACGCGAAAAGCCAAAGAAACTCATGAAGGACGCTCAGCCGCCACCACGTCAGAACAAGGGTTGGCAGCCACGACAGAACAGGGGACCACAGCAACAACAGCATGGAATGAAGAGGCCCCTCAACCAGAATGATGACCAGGGAAAAGGAAAGAGACCTCTGGCGCCTCTATGCCCTACATGTCAGAGGAACCACCCTGGTGAGTGCAAGTTGCTTTCTGGCCGCTGTTTCAGGTGTGATAAGACCGGACACATGGTCAGAGATTGCCCCATGCCGCCAGACCCGAACCGTGCAAGGGTTGTACCCAGAGTGTATGCATTGATGGAAGATGAGGGAGCTGATCACATACAGTCATATCAGGTACCATCATGATTTGTGGTTTTGCTGCTCATACACTCATAGATACAGGGGCCACACACTCGTTTATATCAACCTTGTTTGTATGCAAACATAGCATAGGACCCTTACCAGCTGAAAGGTTATATAGTGTTGTGTTGCCATCAGGGAGGTCCCTACATTCAGAGCAGATTGTTAAGGGTGACGTCGTGTCCTTAGGGGATAAGAATCTCTATGCGGAATTAATTGTCATTGACATAAGAGGGTATGAAGTAATATTAGGGATGGATTGGTTATTTAGACATCATGCCACGATAAGTTGTCGATCTGGAATAGTTGATTTTAGACCCCCAAATGATAACCATTATTCCTTCCAAGCTATTCCTAAAATAAGTAAGATACCAATTATATCCTCACTGGAAATATACCGAATGCTGAGAGGTGGTTGTGAGAGCTACCTGGCTAGTGTAATAGATGACCGGGTGAAGAATAAAATTGAGCTACAGGATATTCCTATAGTCCGAGAGTTTCCCGAGGCATTCCTAGATGATTTACCGGGTATACCACCTGATAGGGAAATAGAATTTGTGATTGATACATACCCCGAGGCATCACCTGTATCCAAAAATCCTTACCGTATGGCACCTGTTGAGTTGAAAGAATTGAAGGTTCAACTGCAGGAATTGGTTGACAAGGGATTTATTCGCCCCAGCAGTTCTCCTTGGGGTGCACCAGTCTTATTTGTAAGGAAGAAGGATGGTTCTCTTAGAATGTGCATAGACTACAGGGAACTAAATAAGTTGACAATCAAGAATAGGTACCCCTTACCCAGGATTGACGATTTGTTTGACCAATTGCAAGGAGCTAAGGTATTTTCAAAGATAGATTTACGTTCGGGTTATTACCAACTGAAGGTTAAAGAAGGAGATATACCAAAGACAGCCTTCAGAACCCGCTATGGACATTATGAATTCTTAGTCATGTCGTTTGGTTTGACAAACGCCCCTGCCGCTTTTATGGATCTAATGAACCGTGTGTTTCGTGAGTATTTGGATAAGTTTGTGATTGTATTCATAGATGATATCTTGATATATTCCCGAACTGTGGCTGACCATGAAGAACATTTGAAAGTAGTTTTGACGACATTGAAGGAGCATCAACTTTACGCCAAGCTGTCTAAGTGTGAGTTTTGGTTAGATAAGGTTAATTTCCTTGGCCATGTAGTTTCTGCTAATGGCATATCTGTGGACCCAACCAAAATTCAGGCAGTAAAAGATTGGCCTCAACCTAAGAATGCCAGTGAAGTCCGCAGCTTCCTTGGATTGGCAGGCTATTACAGAAAATTCATCAAGGGATTTTCTATGATAGCTAAACCCCTGACAGGTTTGACAAAGAAGGACATTAAGTATTCTTGGACTGAAGCCTGTGAAGATAGCTTCCAGACGTTAAAACTGAAGTTAACAACAGCTCCTGTTTTGACCCTCCCAACCGAAGAAGGAAAATTTAGTGTTTACTGTGATGCTTCTAAAGTCGGTTTAGGTTGTGTTCTGATGCAAGAGGGTAAAGTTATAGCGTATGCTTCTAGGCAACTAAAGAGTTACGAGCAAAATTACCCCACTCATGATCTAGAATTAGCTGCTGTTGTTTTTGCCTTGAAGATTTGGAGACACTATTTATATGGACAACAATGTGAGGTGTTTTCTGACCATAAAAGTCTAAAGTACCTCTTCACACAGAAGGAATTAAACATGAGACAGAGACGTTGGTTGGAATTTGTCAAGGATTACGATTTTGAGATCAAGTATCACCCCGGGAAGGCTAACTCTGTAGCTGATGCGTTGAGTAGGATGTCAACAACAATGCAGCCCGTGGTTTCAACCATGTCTATGCCCTTAAGAACAGAAGTTCAGAAATTTGACTTGGAGATAGTTCCAGAGTTATCAGTCTTGCTCGCTGAGTTAACTATTCAACCAACAATTTTGGAAAAGATCAAGGATGCACAACAGAAGGATTCAGTGGAAAATATCAGCATGATGGATAAGTTGAAGGACGCCACCTCCGAGTTCAGTCTCTCCAAGGATGGGATCCTGAGGTTTAGAAATCGGTGGTGCATTCCTAATGATGTGGAATTGCGTAAGTTGATCTTGGCTGAGGCGCACTCCTCTTCCTTTTCCATACATCCTGGCTGCACCAAGATGTACCGAGACCTGAAGTTACAGTACTGGTGGCCTAACCTAAAAAGGGATGTTGCTAAGTATGTAGAGTCCTGTTTAGTATGTCAACAAGTCAAAGCCGAGCACCAACGTCCAGGAGGCACTCTTCAGCCGTTGCCTATTCCCGAGTGGAAGTGGGAACACATAGCCATGGATTTCGTAGTAGGACTACCTAGGACGACAAAGGGGCATGATTGTATTTGGGTTGTGGTGGATAGACTGACAAAATCGGCCCATTTCTTACCTGTAAGGACCACCTATACGATGGACCAACTTGCTAACCTTTATGTCCAAGAAATTATCAGGTTGCATGGGATTCCCGTATCCATAGTCTCTGATCGTGACCCTAGATTCACCTCCCGATTCTGGAAAAGTTTACAAGGTACCTTAGGCACAAAGTTATCCTTCAGCACCGCTTTTCACCCGCAGACAGATGGACAATCCGAGAGAACCATTCAGATACTCGAGGATATGTTAAGGGCATGTGTTCTAGACTTTCAGGCATCTTGGAGTAGACACCTACCTCTGATTGAGTTTTCTTACAACAACAGTTATCAGTCCACAATTGGTATGGCACCCTATGAAGCTTTGTATGGTAGGAAATGCAGGTCACCCTTGTACTGGGATGAAGTTGGTGAAGCGAAGCTATTGGGCCCTGAGATTCTACAACAGATGTCAGATAAAATTACGGTCATTAGGAAAAGGATGTTAACTGCACAAAGTCGACAGAAGAGTTATGCGGACCAAAGAAGAAGAGATCTTGAGTTTTCTGTTGGTGATGAAGTTTTCCTGAAGATTTCACCATTTAGAGGAGTCTTAAGATTTGGTAAGAAGGGAAAGCTTAATCCACGATTCGTTGGACCATTCCCTGTCTTAGCAAGAATTGGCAGTACAGCCTATAGGTTACTTTTGCCTCCATCTTTGGAAAAGGTTCACAATGTCTTTCATGTGTCTATGCTAAGGAAATGCATACGTGATCCGACTCAAGTTGTTAAACCAATGGAAATTGAAGTTGAGCCTAATTTGGTGTATGAAGAGAGACCAGTACAAATTTTGGATTCTGCAGTGAAGACTCTAAGGAATAAGGAAATCTTGTTGGTTAAGGTTTTGTGGAAGAATCATGGTATTGAAGAAGCTACATGGGAACTACAGCAGGAGATGTTGGACAAATATCCTAAGTTATTTGCTTGAGCAATTTTCGAGGACGAAAATTTTGTTTAAGGAGGGGTGGATGTAACACCCGACGTTTCGGCCAGGTGATTTTCTGACCATTTTCATTGTCACCCTCTTATTTAACCTTTATGATTTAAAATTTAATGTTAAGATAAATTATTACAAGTTAAGTAAAACTAGGTTGGGTGGCAGTTTTGTAAATTAAAATCGATGGATTTAGTATAAATAGGAAATGGAAACCTTAAATCTCATTTTATTGCCACTGTAGCCGACATTCCCTCTCGGCGATTTCTTCTCTTCCAAGTTCTTGCTCTCGGCTACCAGAACTTTCCTCTGCCGACGACCGGTTTCGAGCTTGCTCTTCTCTGCAAATCCACACCCGAGGTATGAAATGGACAATGTAGTCATTCATTAGTAAATAGAGCTCTGTTTTCAGCTCGGCACTGAGTTCGGATATTTTTAGCAGTGGCCGAGTAGCTTTAGACTTTTTAAAATCTGAGAGTAGAAATGTCATCCCGAATCGATTCTGAGCATTTTAAGTAACCAACTCGGATTTAATCAATGGTAAAACCTGTCCACCTAGTTTCGGATTTCAGACTGCAGTGTGTCAACAGAGGAATCGGAATGACTTTAGCTATTAGATCCTAGGACGGTTTATGATTAGGACTATTAGGACTTTGTTTTAACTACTGTAATGTACATGTTTTAGGTGAAGAAGTTTAAAGGAAAGAAGCTCGGATTGCTAAGGAATCCAGGTAAGTGAATGTGTTGAGATTTCCGGCCACTAGGGCCCTACACCGCAAGGGTATTAGGAAATCACTGAAATGTTAACTTGTTGACTATGATTTGTTATTTCCACGACATGAAGAAGTTGTGTAAGTAAATGTAAAGTTACAGGATGTTCTACTTGTCCTTATGGTATGACTTTTCTCTGTGAACCTCATGTCTATGTATTATGCCCACGTTTATGATTAAGTAGAGAATATGAAAAGTAAATGTAACCATAATTAAGTGCAGAACGGGGAAAGGACTATGCTATGTATGACGAAAGGACTATGCTATGTATGACTCGCGAATTCTCCCACTGGTGGAGGCCGAGTAATGATATGTATGACTCGCGAAATCTCCCACTGGTGGAGGCCGAGTTAATGATATGTATGGCTCGCGAATTCTCCCACTGGGGAGGCCGAGTGATGTATCATGATTGCCGCGATAGGCAAATGATTATGCACGACTGCCGCGATAGGCAAATGACTATGTACCCCAGTCTTCCTCCCTCGTTCCCTGCCTTAATACATGTTATGTAAAGGATAAAGATGAACATGAATGAAGAATGATTTATGAACTTATGTCCCTTTAAATTGTGTACTCATGTATATCTGTCAGCATGCATTCCTTACTAAGCATTAGGCTTATAGTTAAACCTTATGGTGTAGGTGAAGAAGGTTCAGGTGAGGATGTTATGTTCAAAGGGGATGCTTAAGGCTGGTTGCTGGAGGATGCTCAAGGTGACAGTGCGGGACTGGAGAGGCGATTTATGACCCCTGGTTAAGACTCTTATGTTACAGTATGTTAAAGAATATGGTAGTTTAAGTAGGATGAGATTATTTAAAACGTTGAGCTTTGAAACTGTCTAGTGGATCATTGAGTCAGGGAATGATTATATAGATTTATAAATGGTCAGTTGCTTAAGTCTTCCGCTATATGCATTTTGAATGAGTTGTGTTTTCTTTCTGTTGGAAGGAGTCATTTGATGATTCAGAGTTCTCTACCATAAGACGGAAGCTGGAAGAGGTAGTCTTCCGGCTGACGTCATCGGCAGATGCCGAAGGGTAGATGTTTGTCGGTTTAGTCTTCCGGCTGACGTCATCCGCTGTATGAGTTTTAATGAATCTGTGGTTTATTCTGTTGGTGTCCCGGTATTAAGTTTGAAGTTATGATGTTTGTGCTGCCGGTAGACGAAATGTATTTGTCTATCGGAAGGTGTGAGTGTTATTATGGAGTTTAGAAATCAGTAGATGAAGTTTGCTTGTCTACCGGAAGAAGAAGATGTTAGGTTAATGTTTAGTAGTCGGTAGATGAAAGTACTTGTCTATCGGCAGGAGATGTGTTATTTTGAAGTGTAGAAATCGACAGGAGGATTGCGATGGGAGTCGGGTAAGTCTGTCTTCCGGAGGACGTCATCGGAAGAGGAAAAGTATTTGTCTTCCGGCTGACGTCATCAGCAGACGATATGCCATCGGCAGATGTTGTGTGTTGCCATCGGCAGATGTAGTGCCACGTCATCGGCAGATGATGTGAGTTAATCTACCAGAAGATGTAGTGCCACGTCATCGGCAGATGATGTGAGTTAATCTATCGGAAGATGTAGTATAAATGTCATCGGCAGATGTTGTGTGTTGCCATCGGCAGATGTAGTGCCACGTCATCGGCAGATGATGTGAGTTAATCTGTCGGAAGATGTAGTTGCCTTAAGCCATCGGCAGATGACGACAATGTCTGTTATCTGGCGATCGGTATGAGTAGTGAGTTAAGTTACCGGAAGATGTGATGCCACGTCATCGGCAGATATAGAGTATTTGCCATCGGCAGATGAGAGCATCGTCTATTGTTCTCTCATCGGTAGATGTAGGTGGCTTCCGTTGTATAATTGAACGGTGTTTTAATTGGTCACACGAGTTGCACGTGACTGTCGGCAGATGCAAATATGTGTGCCTGCCGATAGATGTTTAATGAATCATGTGAGATGCACGTGCTGACCGGTAGAACAACTAGATGTTTGTCGTTTAGCGATCGGCAGGAGTGAAAGCTAAACGCGGTTATTTCAGCGAATTTAATTAAGATGAGATATGATATAAGTCTGAAAAAAAAAAAAAAGTACACTACGATTACAGAGGTATAAAAGTACGGATAAGTTTAAAGGAAAGTCATGACACGTGACGATCCTCCCCGGGTCGTTACAACGCCAACATGCATTCAAATTCATTTTCGTATACTTTTAAAACATGATGCATAACACACAGACATATCCCAGTAAACACAATCCTAACGTTTTGTGATGTAGGCCCGAAGGCACAAGCAAACTTTACTTACCTGGCTCTCCTGGAAATGCTCGGTTTCAAACTACTTCAGAAGTCTGCTCACCTAGGTTGAAAGAGAATCGAGTGAGGAAGAAATCGCTCGAAGGTTTTCTGTTGAAGAGCTGAAGGCCGGGAGAGAAATAAGGGAATTAGTGGCGGCTACCGAGCACTAAACCCCAAATAACTAACCTTAAATACATTATCCATTTTTAAATCTCTAATTACCTTTCTGCCCTTGCCTAGTCATTCATTAACCTAATCAATAACTCCCCCAACCCTTCTATAAAAGTACATCATTAATAATAATTTAAATTTTGACTCAATGGAACCGGGTGCTACAATCTACCCTCCTTAAAAGAATTTTGTCCTCAAAATTCAGTACCTGAATAGTTCCGGATATTGGTCCATCATGTCCTGCTGGAGCTCCCAAGTTGTCTCCTCAACATTCTGGTTGTGCCATAAGACCTTTACCAGTGGAACCTCCTTGTTGCGTAATACCTTTACTGCATAATCTAAGATCCTTACTGGTTTCTCCTCATAAGTAAGAGTAGGAAGGACTTCAATGTTCTGCTGTTCTATAATCTGTGAAGGATCTCTAACACATTTCTTTAGCATGGAAACGTGAAACACATTATGAATTCCCTCTAGAGAGGCTGGTAACTGAAGTTGATATGCTGACTTCCCAATTCTCTTCACGATTTGGAAAGGCCCAATATATCTGGGGTTTAACTTGCCTCTTTTCCCAAATCTCACAACTCCTTTGAAAGGTGACACCTTAAGGAAAACTTCATTACCAACATCAAATTCTAATTCTCTTCGTCTTTTGTCTGCATAGCTTTTCTGTCGGCTTTGAGCTGTTAAGATCCTTTGTCGGATAAGAGCAATCTTCTCCACTGTCTGCTGCACAATGTCAGGACCAATCAACTGTGCCTCTCCAACTTCATCCCAATACAATGGAGATCTGCACTTCCGTCCATACAATGCCTCGTATGGTGCCATGCCTATTGTTGCCTGAAAACTGTTATTATAAGAGAACTCAACCAATGGTAAATACTTACTCCAAGAACCTTGAAATTCCAGCACACAAGCCCGAAGCATATCCTCCAACGTTTGGATAGTTCTCTCGGATTGTCCATCGGTTTGAGGATGAAAGGCTGTGCTAAAACTAAGCTGCGTCCCCATAGCCTTGTGCAAACTTTTCCAAAATTTAGATGTAAATCTGGAGTCTCGGTCTGAAACTATGGTGTTTGGAATACCATGCAGTCTAACAACTTCGTGCACATACAACTCAGCCAATTGATTCATCGAGTATGTTATCTTCATTGGCAGAAAGTGAGCTGCTTTGGTTAAACGATCAACTACTACCCAGATTGCATCGTGACCTTTTACTGTTTTAGGTAATCCTATATCAAAATCCATAGTTATTTGTTCCCATTTCCATTCAGGAATTGGTAAGGGTTGTAATGTTTCTGAGGGTCTCTGATGTTCAGCTTTGACTTGCTGGCAGACCAGACATGACTCCACATACTCCGCCACACTTCTCTTCATACCTGGCCACCAATAATGCTGCTTGAGATTCCTGTACAATTTCGTACTTCCAGGATGAACAGAAATTCTGGAGGAATAAGCCTCAGATAGGATCTCCTTCCTAAGCTCGGTATCAGCCGGAACAAACCATCTATTTCAAAACTTGAGAATTCCATCAGCTGAGCAGTTGAAATCCGACTTGTCAGTAGAATCTATGCACAACTTATACTTATTACACTCAGTGTCATTCGTTTGAACTTCCTTTATTTTCTCCAAAATAGTTGGCCTCAAAGATATGGCTGAAAGCATGGCTGACACACTAGACACAGCTTCCAGGTTAAATATTTGGAATTCTGTCTCTAAAGCTATCGGTATGTCTAGAGTCAAAGCAGAAACTAAAGGGGTCACTTTACTCAAAGCATCAGCTACTACATTCGCCTTGCTAGGGTGGTACTTAATCTCAAAATCATAGTCTTTGACAAACTCTAACCACCTACGTTGCCTCATATTCAGTTCCTTTTGCGTGAAAATATATTTCAGACTTTTATGATCCGAAAATATCTCACAGGTTTGTCCATACAGGTAGTGCCTCCAAATCTTTAATGCAAAGACCACGGCAGCTAGTTCTAAGTCATGTGTAGGATAGTTCTTCTCATGTGTCTTTAACTGTCTTGAGGCATAAGCTATTACTCTTTCCTCTTGCATCAAGACACAGCCAAGTCCAACCTTGGATGCGTCACAGTAAATGCTAAACTTACCATTTTCTACAGGAAGTGTCAAAATTGGAGCATTGGTCAGTTTATGTTTCAAGGTCTGGAAACTGGATTCACATTTATCAGTCCAATTATACTTCACATTCTTCCTTGTCAACATAGTAAGGGGTGTGGCAATCTTTGAAAATCCCTCGATGAATTTTCTATAATATCCTGCTAATCCAAGGAAACTTCGGATATCAGTGGCATTCTTCGGTTGAGGCCATTCCTTAACTGCTTGAACCTTGGCTGGGTCAACAGATATCCCATCTCCAGAGATCACATGACCAAGAAAATGAACTTTGTCCAACCAAAACTCACACTTAGAAAATTTGGCATAAAGTTGGTGTTGCCTCAGTAATCCTAACACCAAGCTTAAGTGTCCTGCATGCTCTTCCTTAGTTCTAGAATAGATTAGAATGTCATCTATGAATACTATGACAAATTTGTCCAAAAACTCGTGAAACACCCTATTCATGAGATCCATGAAGGCTGCTGGAGCATTTGTCAAACCAAAAGACATAACCAAAAACTCATAATGTCCATACCTTGTGCGAAAGGCAGTCTTTGGGATATCTTCGGATTTTACCTTCAGCTGGTAGTAACCGGACCTAAGGTCAATCTTAGAGAAAACTCTTGCACCCCTAAGTTGGTCAAATAAGTCATCAATTCTCGGCAAAGGGTATTTGTTCTTGACCGTTAGCTTATTCAATTCTCTATAGTCTATGCACATACGCATTGATCCATCCTTCTTTTTGACAAAAAGGACAGGTGCGCCCCATGGTGAAAAGCTAGGGTGTATGAACCCCTTTTCCAACAAGTCCTCTAACTGTTTCTTCAACTCTTTAAGTTCTGTTGGTGCTAGTCTATATGGATTCTTAGATACTGGCTCAGCGTCGGGGTAAACATCTACCACGAATTCAATTTCCCTATCAGGTGGCAAACCAGGAAGATCATCTAGAAATACTTCTGGAAAATTTTGGACAACTAAAACATCCTTGGGGTTCAATTTTTCTACAGTTTGTGTGTCTAAAACACTGGCCAAAAAGCACAAATATTCTCTACATGGGGAGGGTCTTGTGTTAATAGAAGTCATTACAGACATTTCCTTACTTTTCCTTGAGGCTTGAAAGGTGTGTTTCAAACTACCAGGGGGTTGGAAGCTAACTATTCCAGTCCTACAATCTATTGTGGCATGATGCTTAAACAACCAGTCCATTCCTAGGATTACATCAAATCCTAATATATCCATAATTATAAGATCAGCAGGTAGGCTTACACTCCCTACTAACACTTCGCTGCCAAGTATCACTTGGTTGGAGTGCATGCGTTCACCAGAAGGCAATGCAACATTATACACATGCATGGAAGGGGTGAACTGTACGTCTAACTTATCAGCAAAAGCAGATGCTATAAATGAATGTGTGGCACCAGAATCTATTAAAGTAAAAGAAGGCACAGAGTTGATCAATATAGTACCTGACACCACAGCAGGTTGTTCCTCACCCGACTCCGTCATGGAGAATATTCTTGGTTTGATCATAGTAGGGTCACTCTTAGGAACTGGACAATCTCTGCTACTGTGGCCGACCTTGTTACAATTGTAGCATCTGGTGATTCTAGGCTTCGAGAACTCCTTGAACGTGTGTCCAACCTCCTCACAGTTGAAACACTTTCCAAGGCCCAGTCTGCATTCCCCCGGATGGTTCTTCAAACACTTAGGACACTGGGGAAATTTCCTGACATTCTGTACCTTCCCCCTACTCCTTGGCTATTTTGGCCTTCACTTGGCCTCTTCGTTCCTCTTTGTTGGTATAGCTGGTTAAACCTTTGTGGGACCTCCTTTGGTCTTGCACACTTTCCTTCAGCTTCTTCCACTTCCAAGGCAGTGGGCACAACCTCACTGAAGGTCAAGCCCTTGATTCCACAGAATTTAACCCCACGGTAAATTTCTGGCTTCAGTCCATGCATAAACTTGAACACCTTATCCTCGTCCTTGTGAGCAAAATGCCTAGCAAACCTAGACAGGGACTCGAACTGCCTACTATACTCGGCCACAGACCCGGTCTGCTTCAGGTTCAGAAATTCTAACTTCTTCGCGGTCTGGACTGTGCTGTTGAAATACTTCTCATAGAAAATATCTTTGAATCGGGACCAGGGCATTGCTAAAACGTCGGTGGTGGTCTCCATTGTCTCCCACCAGAGTTGTGCTTCGCCAGCCAAGTGAAATGTTGCTAACGTGACCTTATCTCCTTCTCCTATGCTGGCGCACCTAAACATGCTCTCTATCTTCCTAAGCCACCCTTCAGCCACAACAGGATCAAATGACTGACCATCAAACGTGGGTGGTCTTAGTCTCCGGAATCTATCCCCGGAATGCTCATTGCTAGAACCCGAGTTGGCACTTCCTTGTACCTCTCGGTTCAGCAGTACTCCTAGTTGATCGGATTGCTGGCGCATTAGTTCTGCCTGCTGTCGCACTAGATCTGTCAACTGTCCGATTACACTAGAATCTTCTGTGCTTCCCGGAGTTGGTGTCTCTCTCTGCACTCTTGGCCTTCCCGGTCGTATAGACATTTTTGCTATATTCCTGCGCAGGGTTAATTATTTTTATAAACATCTAATTACTAAAGCTAGTGTAAACACTTACAGTTGTTGGAGTACTCCCATGCAACGACTGGCACTGATGAGTAATCTTTTGAACGGTTTAACTGAATGTCTCTGATACCACACTGTAACGCCCGAGTTATCTGAACCCGGTTTGTCACACAAACTCCGTACATGACTAAAATTTCTACCATATTATTTTTTTTTACTTGCAGCGGAAATCATTTGAACAAGCTGAAAGCTAAACAAAATCATAAAAAGTGTTTGGATGATCGGGCGAAATGTTAGAAATATTCGTCCAAGAGAAAACAAGAGTTAAATCACGAATTTCTTTAAAAGTGGCGAAGGTCAAACGCATCCGCCGCTGAACCGAGTCAACGGAAGAGGCTGAAAACAGAAAACAAAAGACATCATCCGGTCACAAAGTGACAAAATATTCTCTACACTTTCCGACGGTTTTACTCACGACATCCACCGGTCGCTAAAAGACAAAAGACTCCCTACATCATCCGGTGAATTTACACACGACATCCACCGGTGACTAACGACAAAAACCCTCCTACATCCACCGATGAGTTTACTGAGACAACATCCGATAGACTTAAACCTACACCTTCCGATGACGTCAGCACGCATCTGCCGATGAGTTTACTGAGACATCATCCGATAGACTTAAACCTACATCTTCCGATGGACAACATAACTCAACATTTACCGATAGACATCATCTACCGGTAGAAAACAGAGTACATTTCAACTACTCCTCACTATACATACACAACACCAATTACAGAAAGGAATTTGCTTACTTTTCCAAGACCATTCAGAAACAACTCAAACCATTACATTAATCAAATCCAGTAAAAATAACATTTAAAACTCGACATATCACCGTTATCAGAAAAATCTCAAAACGTGTTCAAAGTACTGAAACCACAACTGTTATGGAAACTTAACATTTCTAAATTTCAAACACTGTCAACTAAACCTTCTCACCAACAAACATTAGTTAAATCGCATCATCAGTTCACCAGATCCGTAGCATGAGTGTGCTCCCCCAACCAGTCTATCCCTCAATAAACTCAGAGGATTCACCTGCTGTCACTTCTTCACCTACATCAGAAAACTCATCTATTAGCCTAATGCTAAGTAAGCAAAGCAATGATAGAAAGAAAAGAATGAAATGCCGAAACATGAATTCCTAAATATGCAATTTCTACTTTCTCCTCTCAGTTGTTCATGCGTTGTTTCTGTTCAGATCCCCCTGTGAAATTGGGAGTTGGATCAACTCTCCCAAAGTATAAATATCCACTGTCTCATTAAGGGTTGGATTAGCTCCCTTAACAGTAAGGCTGATACACTGTTCAGATCCCCCTGTGAAATTGGGAGTTGGATCAACTCTCCCAAAGTATAAATATCCACTGTCTCATTAAGGGGCGATTATTTCCCTACCGTAACACTGATTCAAAAAAAAAAAAAAAAAAAAAATTGAAGGGCATTGACTTTATTTATCTTGTCTTCCTTGCAACAGAGGGTATCCTCCTATTTTGCCTCTTGCATTCCAAATCTTTGTCAAAACCTTCTCTATACGCTTCTGGGATAATCCAAGAGACATTCGCCAACGATCCTCTTTATATCTGGATTCCTAATACAAAAGAGGCTATCCCCAAGAGATTTCTTTCAATTTCTTGAAAGAAATTTTCTGGTTCGTGCAACACGTCTATATCATTGCATGCTAATATAATGCCAGTGACATATAAAACCAGAAACATCATTTATTCTCACTAATTTTGTGGTATACACAATCATCAACTTTATTGCCTCAAAACTATTGAGTGACTGCTTGATAAATTTTTAATTCCAGTTACTTTAATCTTGTTTTACCTCGTAATTTGATTTTTTTATTTACAAACTAAGTCCTTTGATTTATCCGCAATCAAGAACTTCG